>ML811895.1:310905-354941 GCA_009831015.1 Picea engelmannii | reverse complement strand
TAAACAAAGTATATAATGTTAAATGGAAAAAATAAATTATAAATATATTTGTTTTATTTTTAATTATTCATTTAATTATTTTGTTTTGTTGTTAGTAGTAAAAAAAATGTACAATATTTAATATTTAAACGAGTTTATCAAATTGTATAAATAAAGTATTTATGATAATATTTTTAATTGTATGAGGCCTCTAATGTAAAAGAGATGTGTAATTCCATGCTCAACATAGTGTCGTCCTTAAGTAAAAAACTAAAATAAATTCCAACATAGATTTGACCTCAAATAAAATACTAAAATACATATGTATAAAAAGAGATTGTAGATAAACCCGTGTACATCAACCTCGATTTGTATTTTATTTTTTTTCATTTTTTGTTGTTTTTTTTATTAAGCCTATTTTATTTATTATTTCACATTTTTTTTTTAATTAAGCCTATTTTATTTATTATTTCACTTTATTTTTATTATTGTTGTTTTTTTAATTAAGTAGACTTTATTTTTGTTAATTAAGTAGATTTTATTTTTTAATTAATTAAGTGGATCATCTAACGCCTCATCACACTTTACATACTTAACGCCTCAACATCTCCACCATAGTGGGATGTAGAGCACCTAGCTACTCTCGGTGCAAAAATTCAAATACATATATATGTTGAATATTTCATGGTAAAAAAATTCAATTTAGTTTTTTCCTATGTGAAAAAATTTCTACATTAAATTGATAAAAATTCTACATTAAGCAAATTGTAAAAGTATTTTATATTTATAAAAATAAAAGAGTTTCATATTATTTTAGAAACAAACAATTTGATTTGCAACCAATCCTATTATCAAAAAAAAATCATCGATTAAAGCAATTAAATACTATATAAATGAAAAGAACAAAACGTGAAGAAGGTTTGTAACTCTATAGATTGGATCTTTCTCAACACTTTATAGATCAAAAATTAAAAAAAATCTACACTGATCTTAAACATGTCTTATGAATAAAACTCTAATAAAAAATCAAGAATTAAGATACATCTACAATAATCTATTATGAATAAAACTCAAATTGAAATTATTAACTAAACAACCAAAACCTTTCAAATCTAACTTAAATAAATATATACAAAATAATAAACTTCTAAATTCTATCTATTTATCATGTGGGAGTTTAAATAGAACTTGACATTTAATCATGAACAATCAAGACATCACATGTATTCAAATAATTCAACACAATGGAGAATTTTCACCCCCACTAATAACATCTAAAATAACCATAACCAAATTATTTATAATAATAATCAATAAAATCTTTACCAAAAAGTTAAAATACAAATTTGTAACATACTGTCAATATACTATATGTCCATCCAAACCAATTTTATACACAACTACACCATTGTTATACAAAACAAACTTAAATAAAATGAATCCTAATGAAGAAAAAACACATGTTTTTTTTTCCCAAGAGAAATTAGCTCAATTTTATAAAGAGTATAAAATCATTTACAGCTCTGATGCCAGACAATCAATCCAAAATGAAGTGATAATCCAATCAGTTCGGGAATAGTCAAAAAAGGAGAAGTTATGCCCGAAAGCAATGAATGAACAGTCTTCAATCCAAGTCGACAAGCTGTACAGAGAGATCTGTAACCGACCCAATGAGGAGAATGCGATTCCAACAGGAGTCGCCATCTACCATCCTCCTACCATCGACGAAAGGAGACCCGAAAAAGAGATGGCAATGTCCGACCCCGCGACCACATTGATGACTGAAAAAGAAGAGAACATCCAACCTGCGATCGTCCAAAGCAACGGATGTCCCCGCAGCCAAAGCAACTGCCACCATCCCCAGGACAACATCAGGAACAAGCGGAAACCGAGGCACTCATTGCGAGCCAGTGCAGAGAGACAGGTTAAATTTCAAAGAGGTTGAGATAGGAGGTCGGACTCTCTTGGCCTCTGTCACAGTGAAAAATGTAGAGTCTGCCCACCACCTGACTGAGAGCTCTCTTAGAGAGAGCATCCGCCTCCGAATTGTATGATCTGGGGAGATGGTGGAAGGTGATGTCAGAGAAGGAGCGAGCCATCAATTGAGTTTTGTTTTTCCAACCTTCCACATGGCTCGAATGGAGGTCACACTTGCGATTAATCCAGTCAATGATGACTTTGGAGTCCCTATGACCTGAATGTGATCTAGGGACCAATTTGAAGCTAGCAGAAGAGTCGCCCAAAGGCCAAGCAACTCAGCCTTTGTATTTGAACCCCTGCCACAGCAAAGATACCACTTTGTCGTCCGCTCCGGGTGCGTCTTGAAAATGCCTCCCGCACCACAACATAAGCCTGAAGATTTGGCCGCTCCGTCAAAAAACGCCACAGAGTGGCCTGCCGGCAAGGAGGAATCAACCACTTTGTAAAGGATAGGCTTGACAGTGGACTGCTGCCAGTGGAAAGAGGAAAGAGTTATGTAGCAGACGGCCCGATAGGAAGGGGAAGCGTCCTCAAAGAGTGACTTATTTCGCTCTATCCATATATGCCAGCTGACAGATACTGCCAGTGAAGGAGGTGCAACCATGTCAAAGGTCCAAGAGGCGAAGAAAAAACACATCTTAATAGTTACATAAAAACAAATTTAAATAAAATGAATTCCAACAAAGAAAAATGCATATTAAGGCGCCAACTCCTCTAAAACTATATTAACAAAGAGAAATTTATCTACCTTTTAATGACTTCCTTTATTGCCTATCTCGGAAACTATTTTTTATTTACTCTACAATGTTTAATTTATTACTATTAGTGACACTTGGTCTCGGCTTTAATGGTTTCCTTGTCTTATCGGCTCCGTGTACTTCCACTATCTACAATGTATTTTCCTTGAGGGCAAGGCCCATTCTAGACCCTTGATTCCAGAGATTTGTAGTTTGGGGGTTTAGCTAGCATGCTAGATGACACTCCATCGTAAATCCACATTAACCGAGGATATTAATGAACTTATGAACGAGGCAGATGAATCTTTATGGAGGGAGGCAGGCTTAATACAAGGTTTTTTTGTTCCTGAGTTTCATTTGAAGAATAGTTCCTTACCCTTGAAGATTGGTTTCCCGACGAATGATTGTCCATGTGATGTTAGTAAACTTATTCTTTCTGCCTCCACTACATTCCCTGGTCTAGTAGATTCTCGCTCAAGGGACACTACTACTCGACCAGAGTGTGTGGATAAGTCTGGGAACTTGGGGGGTGCAACTTCTAGTCCGCGTGGAGGTAACAAACACGTGTCTGCCTATCATAAGCACCGAAAGCAGTGTACATCAAACAAGGTGACTAAGAAAGTGGTGTTCGGTTCAGACGTGGGCCTTGCGGATACGTGCCAGTTATCTTTTTGTGCTTTAGTGGGGAGGTTTTTCTACGGGCATTTGTGCAGTGAAAAGACTCCTGCATGGTCGGAAAGAACCCGGTCGCCTGTGCTAGGCTATTCTCCAGAGTTGTTACACCTTTCAAAAGGATGGTGGGGGGTTATTTGTCGCTCCCCGAAAGATGTGGAAGCTCTGTTAACCAACAGGTGGATGAACGGGGGAGAGTAGCCTTATGCTTAAAAAATGGAGGGTGGCTTTCAACCCTGAGACATAGTGCTTCTCTTTTCGACATTTTTGGATACTGCTACCTGGTTTGCCTCTCCAACTTTGGAATTAGGGGGAATTAAAGGCTATTGGAGAGGCTCTTGGCAGTTTCATCGTGGTTGATAAAGCTCTCCTACTCTTGTTTGCGTGGAAAGTTTGCAAGATACTGGTTGAAATGGCCATTAGCCCTGGCCTCCCCGAAACTTTAGAGATTGAATGGAGAGGGAGGTGTATACTTCAACCTCTTGATTACTTGCGCATACCCTTCCGGTGTAGTCTGTGTCATAGCACTGGACACTTGCACAGAGAATGTAAAGGTTTGTTTGAGGAGGCAACAATTTCATAGAAATTTGACTCCCCTACCGATTTTATTGACTTATCCACTGACACGGGTTTTTATAGTGGCGGTCCTGAACATTGGTCACAGGACTCGGGAGATCTGGAACCTGCATCAACTTTTTCCGGTAAGCTCAAATACCACTGTCCTTATTTTTTTTCTACACTTTCGACTTTGGAAAAGGAAACCTTAAGATCCTCGAAATGGTTAGAATTATCCACTTCGCATGTTAGTCCACCGTCCATAGATGGTGTGGGAGGTCTACCAGTGTCCGATCAACTTACTAATACTCTACATTTTCCTTCATGTGACTTGACTGAGATTTCTAGGGGCCCACCTCAATAGACTATGGTGAACCAATCTGAGTCTTTGATCTTACATATTGATAATTGTCCTTCTGCCTTACCTGTGGATCCCTTGGTGTCAGATCCAACACAAGGGATCTCTCCTATCTTATTTGTTTCTTTCCCTACCCTTCCGGGTTACCGTGAACCGGAGGATGCATAACCCTTCCTTGAATTCATTTTAGATTCCTATATTCCTTACCTTAAGGATCATTCTTCACTTACCTAGTTACCTATTTTTTGGGGGAAGGTGATACAAAATACTAGCTCGAATGTCGGGGAGGCTAGTGGTTCATGCATGGTGGCGGGTACTACGGAGAAAGACTATGCTTGGTCCTGTGGTTTGGGGTTTGAGATCTCCCCCATCAAAACCCGAAGTGCCAGAAATAAACTATCTATTGAGACACCTTCTACAGTTCTCGTTAATTCCATCGACTGTGGGGCACTTAGAGCATGCAAAGCCCTGGCACGGGCTAAGTAATGCTTTTACTCTCACTAAATTTAAGAGAGATAGGGGGTGCCCTCAAATTAGCCTCGATGTGCAGGGTACTTGATAAAACTCGGCCTGAGATTGTCCTGTTTCAGGAAACTATGGTACTTGCAGGAAAGGATCGTGACTTTATGTTCACTCTCCGTCCAAACTGGCTTTGTTGTGTTGTAAACTCTGATGGAATTTTGGGGGGGTTGTTGGTATCTCGGGATCCCAACTTTTTTTATTTGATTCCCTATCGAACTTGTGGTGGCATTTTATTGTCAGGATCTTATCTTGCTACTAGAAGACAGATTAATATTCTGAATACCTATGGACCTTGTGTGGAGCGGAAAATTTTCTGGGAGCGTATGGGAAGCTCGGGTTTTTTTTATCTCAGAACAATCTGGTTCTGGCAGGCGATTTGATTTGACTTTGTCCTCTGGTGAAATCTGGGGTGGTGCTAGAACTTTGGGATGTTTGGCAGGTTTTTTCAAAACTTTTTTTCAAGGTTTTGGACTTATTAACATTGCTTCGGGGAAGCTTGTTCCGACGTGGAGGAATAATCGGGATGGGATTGATTATATAGCAAAGAGGCTTGACAAAACATTTATATTTGAAGATTTACAGGCCACGGTTGGTATTTACCAGTCATGGCTGGAGTACCCATACATTTCAAACCATGCTCCTATCTTACTACAATTGGATCTACCTTCTTCTTTTATCTCTTATCCCTTTAAGATGAATCCTTTCTGGATTCAGGAAAAAAGTTTTGAGACATTGGTAAATCAGCTCTGGACTGATCCGAAGTATCTTGGTGAAAGTGGTAAACAAAACAGGTTAGTATGGAAACTTAAGGACCTAAAGCGGTGCACCAAACTGTGGCTAAAGGAACGAAAAAAAAAGACAGAAGCACATATTAAAAACCTTGAAGAAGAAATTGTAGAGCGCCTTCACAATAAATCAAATAGAACCAGTCTGATTGCTCAAGACTCTTTAGTGAAGGAACTTGAAACTGCAAGGAACAAGATTGTTAAGGAAAAGGAAGAACACTGGCGTCAGTGCAGTAGGGCTACTCGGTTACAAAGTGGAGACAATAACACTAAATTTTTCCATAATTATGCAAACTTTAGAAGAATCAGTAAGCATATATGGGAAATTTTGGATGATTCAGGGAAAGTTGTTATTGGACAGGAGAACGTAAAAGGGGAAGCAATAAACCATTTTAAGGAATTGTACAAAGAACATATTTCTTCTTTACCTTCAGAACAAGTCAGGGTCGCTGCTTTATTAAAAAAAATGGTTACTGAAGATGAAGCACGTACTCTCTATGTGCCGATTAAATTAGAGGAGCTAGAGCAGATATTAAAAAAGTTTAAAAATGACAAGAGCCCGGGGCCCGATGGTTGGACAATAGAGTTTTTTAGCCACTTCTTTGATCTAGTTGGGAGAGACCTTCTTGAGATGGCTGAAGAAGCTAGATTAAGTGGTAAACTATTGGGAGGTTTAAATGCCACTTTCATTGCATTGATACCAAAAGTTAACAAGCCTCAGTGTTTCAGAGACTTCAGGCCTATTTCACTCTGTAATTTATGTTATAAAATTATATCAAAAGTTATAGCAAATCGAATCAAGCCAAATTTGTCTAGATCGATCTCTGAAGAACAATTAGGTTTTCTTCAAGGTAGAAGGATACATGATGCCATAGGCACTATTCACGAGTGTCTCCATAGTATAAAGAAGAAAAAAACAAAGGCTATAGTACTAAAGCTTGATTTGAAGAAAGCTTATGACTGTATTAGTTGGGACTTTCTGAGGATGATACTTATTCAGATTGGCTTGGGCCTTGAAATGACATATTGGATAATGAGTTGTGTTACGTCTACCTCTTTCTCTGTTTTGATAAATGGGGAACCAACGACATTCTTTAAAAGTTGTCGGGGGCTCAGATAGGGATGCCCACTCTCCCTGTTATTGTTCATCTTAGTAATGGAGGGATTAAGTCTTTTATTAAAAGACAAAAAACTGGAAGGGATGTTATCGGGTGTGAACGTTTCTAGAACTATAAAAATACGACATGTGTTATTTGTTGATGATGTAGTTATTATGTCGAAGGCCAATGCACAAGAATGGTGGGAGATTGATAAGCTGCTTAAATCTTTCAGTTTGGCTTCTGGTTTGATGATAAACATTTATAAATCTGCAGTGCTCTAGGAAAGACTTTTGGAAGAAGATATGAGACCTTTCAAATCTCTTTTTCCTTTCAATTTCAAGGATTTAGATACATGGTTTAAATATCTTGGCTACTATCTTAAAACTGGTATATATCGGGCTTGTGACTGGTGCTGGCTTTTAAAGAAAATGGAGAAGAAAATAAACAATCGGTGCTATCATTGGCTCTCCCTAGGAGGAAGATACACTCTTTTAAAAGCTGTGCTGGAATCTCATTTTGTATATTGGATGTCCCTTGCATCGATCCCTAGATCGGTTTTAAACTCTATTAGAAAACTTATGTACAATTTCTTGTGGCAAAGGAATCTGGATACTTTCTCTATTCATCTTTGCAAGTGGGAAAAGTTGGTTGTGCCAAAAGAATTTGGGGGTTGGGGGTTCCTTAACATTTTCGATTTCAGTAAAGCACTAGCGGCACACTCACTGTGGAGGTTGATCACTAGTGGAGGTATTTGGCATAGGATTATCAAGGATAAGTGTCTGATCCATATGACTGTTACTCAGTGGCTAAGGTCACCTACCTTTTATCAGAAATAAATTTCAAAGATCTGTCGAGGTTTAATTGCTTTGGTGCATTTGATCCTACACTGGTTATGTTGGGAGCCCGGCTCGAGCCAACTTATCTCCATTGGTATCGATAGGATCCTAGGCTTGGAAAATCTTTCTTTCTTATCCCAGCCTTTGGTGTCATTGCTTAATCATAATCATTATCACACTCTGGCACATGTTAGGAAATTGTCGAACAACCTTCTTCTCAACGATTATTGGTTAAAAAGCATTGATTTGAAACTCATAGGCAATTTGGCTGTTGAGTGGGACCATTTTAGAAAGGCTCTTATTGATTCGGGGATTATCTTACAGGATAAAGAAGATACCTTGATATGGACAGGGGGGGACAAATCTGTCTTACCTACGATTAAAAATATTTATCGTGCCATTGTCACTACAAAATGTTTGAAGAGGATTGATCGATGGAAACTCTCCATTTGGCATTGACATATACAACTTAAGGTGAAGTTATTCGTTTGGCTTGCTGTGGAAGGCAGGATCCTGACCTGGGAGTCACTGCAAGCGAGAGGATGGGCAGGTCCCAGTCGCTGTGTTCTGTGTAAGACTGAAAATGAAACTATTCCACACCTTTTCATTACTTTCCCCTTTACTGTTGCAGTGTGGGACCGAGTGAAATTGTTGGTGAACAATAAGAATACTTGGGTGGGAAATACAGTGGCAGAATGCTTTAAGTCTTGTTTTGAGGACAAAATTTCTTCTATCCCACTGGTTGGTCACCTATGCTGGTTTTTATGGATCGAGCAGAATAAAGCTTTGTTTGAAAACCACAAGCCATCGATCCAAGCAGTTTATACTAAATCCATTGCTATGCAAAATTTTTCTTCAGGTCCTGTGAAAGATAAACCTCCAAAATCTGTCTTAATTCCATATCAGTCGTGTGATGCTTTTGTGTGCTTTGATGGGGCATCTCAAGTCAATGGAACTCTTGCTGGGGCGGGTGACATTATTAAAGCTCAAGATTCTACCATTATTAGATGGATGTTTAACTGTGGAATTTGTTCAAATTCTAGGGTAGAATTAATTGCTGCATGGGCTACCCTTGTGATTGCAGATTTAGTGCCTTACCAAAATCTTTGGGTTATGGTAGATTCCATGGTGATCATCGACTGGCTCTCGAGTAAGGGCATGCTCTAGGTAAGTGCACTTGAAGGATGTAAAAACATAATACAAATCCTCATTAAAAGTTTTCAGAATATCAGTTTTCAACATGTTTACAGGCACTTCAACATTGAAGTGGATACCCTATCCAAGCAAGCACTATGAGAACCAAAAGGACAGATTTCCTTTGTTCGTTGGTATAGGGGGATTGAAGGCCCAAAGGAGATCTATTATATTCACTAGTATTGCCTTTTGAGTAGTGATGACTCTGGCATATGTGGTTTAGAGACTTTTTCTTTTTTGAGATGGGCTCTTTCAGAATATTACTCTATCAGTCCAGTTTTTAGAATGATATTATTAGAACTGAAAGTATTGAGGCTTATGTGTTTTTATGCCTTTCTGAAAGTAATTTTTATTTTGGAACTTCAGACTTGTTTTTGGAATGCACTGCAATGTAAAAAAAATTATATTTCTAATATAATTTGAGAAAATTTTCATTTTTGAAAAAAAGAGGGCTTTCATTCCTCTATTAGGAATCCACTTTGCAGCAAAAAAAAAATATTTTTAAAATATCTTTGTTGGAGTAAATGGAATGGCATGAGTAGTTTTTTTTTTTGCAATTTTTTATTTTTTCTTGAGGCAAAAAAATGTTTTTCCCTATTAGAAAAAGAATGGGCTTACCCATGTAGATTAACCAAATCCCGGGTCAATCAATTTTTTTTAGTAGTAAAACATTCATTATTAATCTAATGGGGTAACATGTGTTAGTGAAGGAGAACAAAATATTATCTTTAATGTAAAGTGACATGAAAACTTTTGAGGGTAACCTTTGTTTGTTGGGAAATGATGAAAAAGTTTATAGAACATGAAGATAGTCGAGGGAGAAATAGAGAGAACAAGGGAGAGCAAGCTAGAGCACTTTGTCCCTTAAATCTAAAACAAAGGATTCGTCACTTTATTTATGACTTATTTTCCCCTCAATGCTCGTGTCTTTTCTTATGTAATCTACATATTTTACTTCATGTATGCCTAATGGATTTAAATCTTTGTATTGGTGACCAAAATGTGGTTGTGTCCCCCTTATCCATTTTATATTTGATATTGTGAACCTACTAAGGACTGTTGTATTCAATATTCTAGCATTTTTCACCTTGATGTAATACAATTTGATTGAGAACTAGTCCTTATTTCTCTCTCTAAAGGTTGTAGGTGTATTGTGTCTTCTTTTATTCCTCTACATCTTAATGTAATATGTCATATACAATATAAACATAGATAAAGGTACTTAATGGAAAGGATATCACTATCAAGTGTTCTCAAAGTTTTTCTCATTCTATTAATTTACTTCTCACAAATATTTTCAATAAAGTGAAAATGAAACTGCACTTACTGAATATCTAAAAAAATCAAGGGATGACCTCCCTTTGACCTAATATCTCAATTAAAGGTCTAGAGTGGAGAGGTTTTATCTCCACGAGATGTCATAGAACCTTATTCCTGACAGTAGTAATATTTTAAGGGATAACAAATACTTTGCTCATTCATGGACATTAATATAATTTTTCTTTCTTTCTTTCTTTCTGAAGCACAAGAAGTTTGGGTCATTGCTCGTTCAATTTGTAAATCTCTTGAGAATTTCATTCCCCAAATTCATGGATTTCCCCACATCATTGATCAAGAAGACAAATTGTTTGTTGAGTCCTAAGTGAATAAAATATCCTTCAAGAATGTTTAATTGAAACAAACTCTTGACAGGACCCAACATCATTGGGTTGGGACTATTAGCTCTATGCTTATAACACCCTCCAAGAGAGAGAGTGAGAGAGAAAGTATCCATGTGTTAGGGTCCTAACCCGTACATAGGTAGAACACTATATTCGGATGTAATAAAGGTCAATATTAATAAGGCCTTGCAATAAAATAGAATAAGTCGAATGTAAGAAGACCTAATAGAAGCTTCTGATTCTAGAAGGATCTTCCTCTAGATGCTTCTTTTGATAGACATATTTAGTATAAATAGGAGTCGAGGGTATGAGAACCCTAGCTTGGATATTATTGTAATAGAGCTCTACTCAACTGGAGGTTGCCCCCTCGAAGAGGCCCGTGAACATTGCTTTCAGAATCAAAGTGTTATTTCTGTTGTTATTCTTATATCATTTCAGTGCTATTGTGGTGATTGTTCTGGTTATATTGTTGTTATTCTGCCATTTCTAGCATTTTATTTTTGTTCTGCATACTTTTTATATCTGGTATATTACAAGTGGTATCAGAGCACTTTCATTGGCATAAATTGTGGGTATTTTTTTTTTCCAGGGTAGAGACGTATTCCGACGTCTTTAAGCCACATAGATATGTCGTTACGTGCATAAACCCGCGGTTGAGGGATTCATACACGTAGGAAATACAAGTGGTTCTTAAGTGCACATCTGTTGGCCACCCTTGTAACCCCTGTTGGTACCCCTTCGAGTGGTAGCGCATCAGACAACACCTGTGTACGGATCGACCTAGATTTCTTGAAGCCCTCTTTAGATAAACCGATCGGTCACCTGACTACTATAGTGCCACCGAGAACAATACTCGGGAAGATGCTCTCTAGTACCTGGGTAGTCGGGTAGTACGTCTAAGGGTACAGTCTATCCTCCTTAGTTAGTACCCTGTTGGGCCGAGTATTACTGTTGGACCCTGCACGTATATCAGAGAGCTATAGCACAGGGCAAACCCTTGTCTATAGAACCCTTGAATACCTAACCCTTGGGGACAACAACATAAACAAATCAAAACAAACAAGATCTATTGACACACAACTGTGTTCGGGTTGCCAAGTAACTACACATTTCTTCTTGGTTAAGAATTTGGGCATTTCATCACTGCAGTATTCTTCAGACCAGTGTATAACTCCACAGGTATAAAAAACATTTTCCAGAGTACAAGTCTGGAATTTTTTTCACCATTATTTGAGACATATTCCATTGGATTCATCTCTTCTCCCTTATCACATTCATACATATCATTTTTCGGCAAAATTTTTGACCCCACCCACCCCTTTTCGGTTCCCTTGTCCTCATGGCCCATACCCGTATCCAAGACTTTGAAACTCGCTTCAATACCTTACAATCTAGTCTCACCGAGAACCAACAAGAAGTGAAACAACTCAGTGTCAGTGTTGCCGCCATCAATACAACCATGCAATCCTCAATGGAGGAAATCAAACAAGACCTGACCACCCAGCTTGAATCTGTCTTTTCATCCCTTTGCACCAAGCTTCATATCCCTACAGATAACCCTTCCTCTAACTCACACCCACATACTGAAGGCGAACATTCCTCTCATTTCCATAGCTTTCAACACCATCACTTTCAACGTGACCTACGCCTTCCGCAAGTGGATGTGACCAAATTTGATGGCTCAGACCCCATTGGTTGGGTAACCCAAATGGAACATTATTTCTCTTTATACGACATTACAAATGACTTGGCCAAACTCCAGTATGGTGTTCTCCATCTAGATCAAGAACGTTGGCAATGGTGGCAATGGAGAAAAACTTTTCGTAAAGGGTATATTGCTTGGACACACTTTGTGGTAGAGATTTATGAACGCTTTGACACTGACACCAACCATTTGGGTCGTTTGACAAAGTTGAAACAATCAGGAACAGGGGAAGACTTTATAGTTTCCTTTGAGCACCTGGCTTTTCGGACCGAGGGCATGTCTGATGCCTTTTTCCAAGAGTGTTTTATCAGTGGCCTCAAGGATGAGATTCGGGCCCATGTCCTCATGGCTCGGCCTCAGAGTTGCGTAGAGGCTACTAAAAGAGCTAAAGAAGCACAACATGTTGTATCTTCTCAAAACCAAAAACCATCCTTTATCCCTCACCCTAAACTAGTAAATCCCACTACTCCCTTCGCTCCACTAAAGATCCAAAAATTGACCAGGGTTGAAATGGTTGAACGCCAACTCAAAGGCCTTTGTTATAATTGTGATGACAAATATTTCTCGGGCCACAAGTGTAAGGAACAAAAACTTTTTATGACCATCTCCAAGGATATTTCGGAAGAGGATGTTGAAACTCCCCTTGTGTCTGAGTCACCTGAAACCATTGACATAACCCCTCCCTCAGACCCTCCCGAAGTAGAACCGGTCATTTCCCTCAATGCTCTCACTGGCTTCTCCACCCCCCAAACCCTCAAGCTAATCAGTTACATTAATCATTGGAAGGTCATCATTTTGGTTGATAGTGGAAGCACCCATAATTTTATTCATTGCCGCATTGCCCAAGAAACTCATTGCTACATCCATGTCGTCAATAATTTTGAGCTCATGATTGCTAAAGGTGGCTCAATGAAATGTGGAGGGCGTTGTGAAAATGTGCGTCTCCAAATTGGTGACTACCACCTGAAATCTCATATGTTTGCTATCAACATGGGTGGTTATGACATTGTGTTGGGTGCCGACTAGCTAAGGAATTTGGGTCCCATTCTCATGGATTTTAAGGAATTAACCATGCAATTCGACTAGGAGGGCCACCAATATAAGTTCCAAGGCATCACCGTCGGTTCACCTGAGATCATTAGTTCCCATCGCATGGAAAAACTCCTCAAAAAAGGTCATTCTAGTGTTATTGCCCAAATCCATGCCATACAAGCAACATAGACACCCTCGGTGTCGCAAGACCTCCAAGCCATCCTTTCTAAACATCAAGTGGTATTTTCCACCTCACAGGGACTCCCTTCTTCCTGTGGTGTTCATGATCATTCCATTCCCCTTGTACCCGGAAGCCTTCCTCCCAATATCCATATGTATCGTCACCCCTTTTCCCAAAAAAATGAAATTGAGAAAATGGTCAAGTGTTATCCACCCTAGTATGAGATCCTATTCTTCTCCTGTGGTCATGGTCCTGAAGAAAGAAGGTTCTTGGCGAATGTGTCTTGATTCCCGTGCCCTCAACAAACTTACCATTAAAGAAAAATTTCCCATTCATGTCATTGATGACCTCCTGGATGAATTGAGTGGTGCCCAATTGTTTACTAAACTTGATCTTCGTTCGGGCTATCACCATATATGTATGAAAGAGGCAGACATTCCCAAAACTGCCTTTAGAACTCATGAGGGCCACTGTGAGTTTTTGGTCATGCCCTTTGGCTTGTGTAATGCCCCCTCCACCTTCCAAAGCCTCATGAATCATGTCTTCCATCCTTTTCTCCATCATTTTGTCTTAGTTTTCTTTGATGATATCCTCATCTATAGAAAAACCTGGACATACAATATTGCTCATGTGGATCGAGTTCTCCATCTACTCTCTCAGCACCAACTTTTCCTGAAACAGTCTAAATGGGCTTTTGGCGCCTTAGAAGTAGAATACTTGGGTCATCTGGTTGGCAATGATGGTGTCAGGGTGGATCCAAAAAATATTGAAGATATGAAATATTGGCCTCACCCAAAGACTCTCAAAATCTTGCATGGATTTCTAGGCTTAACAGGTTATTATCGCAAGTTTTTTAAGAATTATGGAAAGATTGCAACACCTCTCACTGCTCTTCTAAAAAATAACTCTTTCGCTTGGACTCTAGCCGCTGCTCAAGATTTTCAAACCTTGAATATGGCCATGTGCACCACTCCAGTCCTGGCCCTTCCTTATTTCACAAAGACCTTTGTCTTGGAATGTGATACCTCAGGGAAAGGAATTGGTGTTGTCCTTATGCAAGAGGGTTGGACTTTGGCCTTTACCAGCAAGCAACTATCTGAAAGAAATCTGGGCAAATCAATCTATGAAAAGGATATGTTGGATATTATGCATGTCGTTGATCTGTGGCGCCCTTATCTATTGGGGCAATGTTTCCAAATTAAGACAGGCCATCAAAGCCTCAAGTATTTTCTGGAACAATGCATTTCCTCCCCGAAGCAAAAAAAATGGGTGACTAAGCTCTTTGGATATGATTATGAGATCATTTACAAGAAAGGCAAAGAAAATGTGGTGGTGGATGCACTTTCCCGAAAATATGAAGATGAAGGATCCCTTTTTTCTCTTTCCTTCATTGTACCAGATTGGCTCCAAGCCGTTTGCCAGGAATGGCTACAAGAGCCCAAAAGTTCGCATCTGATCCAACAATTGCAGTCCAATGCTCCAAATTCCCAAGGGCACTCTTGGCTCCATGATGAGCTTCGATACAAAGGCCATTTGTATTTAAGTAAACAATCAAAGCTTAAATCCATGGTACTTTCTGAGCTTCATGCTACACCCACATTGGGGCACTCCGGGTTCACCAAAACCTATGACATGGTCAAACATTATTTTTTTCTGGGATGGTATGAAACAGGACATTCGTAATTTTGTCGTTGAATGTGATGTGTGTCAATGCAACAAGGGAGAAACAATCAAATCTTCGGGCACACTAGAACCGCTTCCGATTCCACCTGCTATTTGGAAGGATATCTCTATGGATTTTATTACAGGCTTACCCAAATCGGGAAATAAATCAGTCATCATGGTGGTTGTTGATCGCCTTTCCAAGTATGCTCAATTCTGCGCTCTTCAACACCCATTTACAACATCCATGGTGGCTCAAATTTTCACGGATCAAATCTTCAAGCTTCATGGCATGCCGCACTCTATTGTTTATGATCGCGACCCAACTTTCACAAGCAATTTTTGGCAAGAACTGTTCAAGCTACAAGGCACCCAATTGCATCTCAGCACATCTTATCATCCCCATACTGATGGTCAAACAGAAGTTGTCAACAAGTGTTTGGAAACATATTTGAGGTGTTTTTCCTTGGAAAATAAAAATCAGTGGGATCAATGGTTACCCCTAGTTGAATGGTGGTACAACACTTCATACCATATAGCTACACGCATGACTCCTTTTGAAGCGGTATATGGACAAAATCCACGTTAAGTTTTCTCATACTTACCTGGTGTCTCAAAGGTCCAGGCGGTTTACCAAACAATTACAGTTTGAGAGGCTATTCTACGTACCCTCAAAGAGAATTTGGTCATGGCACATAATTGCATGAAGCAACAAGTAGATCAAGGTCGCTCTAAACGTCAATTTGCAGAAGTGGATCAGGTGTTTCTTCGACTACAACCTTACAAGCAAACTTCCCTCAAGGTCAAGCATTGTCAGAAGCTAGTGCCCAAATTTTATGGTCCTTATACCATTCTCAAGTGTGTGGGACACGTAGTCTATCAGTTAGCTTTGCCCAGTCATTCGAAGCTACATCATGTTTTTCATGTTTCATGCTTAAAGAAGGTGATTGGAACTAAGTGCCAAATTCAAACCAACCTTCCCGAGTTAGCCGAAGAAAGATCCATTTGGATACAACCACAAGTAGTTTTGGACCAGCGTGAACATCGCCTGCGTCAAAGAACCATAATGGAAGTGTTAGTCCAGTGGAAAGATACAATGCCAACAGATGCCACTTGGGAACCAACTACCATTCTGCAACAATTTCCACATCTCAAGCCTTGAGGACAAGGTTGTTTTTAAGGGGGAGGACATGTTAGGGTCCTAACCCACACATAGGTAGAACAATATATTCGGATGTAATAAAGGTCAATATTAATAAGGCCTTGCAATAAAATAGAATAAGTCGAATGTAAGAAGACCTAATAGAAGCTTCTTCTTCTAGAAGGATCTTCCTCTAGATGCTTCTTTTGATAGACATATTTAGTATAAATAGGAGTTGAGGGTATGAGAACCCTAGCTTGGATATTATTGTAATAGAGCTCTTCTCAATTGGAGGTTGCCCCCTCGAAGAGGCCCATGAACATTGCTTTCATAATCAAAGTGTTATTTCTGATGTTATTCTTATATCATTTCAGTGCTATTGTGGTGATTGTTTTGGTTATATTGTTGTTATTCTGCCATTTCTAGCATTTTATTTCTATTTTGCATACTTTTTGTATCTGGTATATTACACCATGAAGAGAATGGATACCCCTAAGCTATCGGTGCCCTAAGAGGCATTGTAATTGTTTTGGTACCCAAAAGTATTACACCTTACTAGATTGAACTAACAAAGATGCAAGGTTTACTACATTTCCTCAATGCATGACATAACCTAGAAACCTCTTAATTACTCATTGTAATAACAACACTCAAGAAACGTGTAACTTGAATTTGAAATACATTAAGGAGACCACAAACATGATATTTTGAAACACCTAAGGGGATCACAACCACAAGTTTGAAAAACACCCATGAAGACCACAACCCCAAGGTTGAGGAATACCCGAGAAAGTTGTATCCCTAGTGTTGAAAATATCAAAATAAACCAAACTAGCACCAAATACAAATTATTGTGACATCAATGTGTAAAGGAATTCAAAGAGTTGCAATATCCAATATGTCAGCATCCTTTCAACGCCAATGGTTGTCAAGATCTCAATGCAATATTCATATACTTGTACAAATGGAACAAGATTTGTACTACTAAGAGAGAGGAGCTAAGATCAATTGGGTGTGGCTCAAATGGTTATGAGGAAACTTTGTCACCCTCCCACCCACCCAGGTTCAAATCTCACCTTGTGACATGTTTTATGCTAGTGAGCCAATTTTTGATGAGCTATATGTGATCTATTCATATGATGTTGGCATAGCCTTGTGCTCTGAAGAATATAGGGTTTAATATAGGTAATATTCTCATAAGGAGGGGAATTTCTTGGGTGGTTTCCCCTAGGATATATTACACACACACACAAAGGGGGGGGGGGGGGGGGGATAGCTAAGAATTGTCTAAAATATTAGCACAAGAGGCAAGTGTAAAAATTGCAATATTTGTAAAAGATAAAAATAAAAATTGTCATAGAAGTATTAGTTAGTTATGGATTGTGGTCTAATGCGCCAAGAAAATGCACTATATTGATGTTATACTCTACAACCAAATTGCTAGTTTTGTATTTTTTGTAAACAATTCAAGCCACAAGAAAAATGCACTTGTAGTCATAAAAGGCACCAATGTAAATACCATGGGTATATCAAACCACAACATTGGTATTTGAGCTAAAAACGGAATCCCACAAGATATTAAGTGGGATTTGAATAAATATGGTGCTATCAAATCATATATGACTATGGATATCAAATCCATAGTCCAAACACTATAGGACACATGCATGCATAGTTTAAAACTTTAGATCAAATTATATACAAGCATGCACACTTACAATAAGGTAATTGATGAGTCACTTATACTGTATTTATTGAGGAATATTCCATAGAGATTCTTCCACCTACCTAACTAGGGTTACCAATGGGTCTTCCCAACTAGTCAATGGGTTGAATTTGTTATACATTAACTTCTTGTCAAAAGTAGGGACATTATTAAAAGATTTCAATATATGTTAGTGGTGTGTTGGAGATATCATAACAATGCATATCACACAAAGAATGACATGTATTATAGGAATGAATCTCAATTTATTATAGCATTCTATTGTATAAATTAACAGTGAAAAAAATAAATAAATCTCTCTAAAGCCTATGTTTGAGAAGAGATAGATTGGAGAAACATACATAATGGTCTATGAATTTCATAATGAAACTCACTCATCATTGATTATTTTGATTCCAATCCATAACAAGAAAGAGAGTTTAACATTTCTTAAAGAGACACCTCAATTATTGTTTTCATGTAAACAAGCCTCCAAGTTGATCTAGCACGCAAGCTTAAGTATAGATGTGTAAGATGTCTCTTAACATATTAACAAACTAAAAGTCAGAAATATCATACTCATAGTCCAAAGCATAAAAAACTTAATATTGCCTCCTAAAAATGTGTTACTTCACTCAAGCAAGCCCCAAATATGCTTTGGTAAAGCACCTCATCTAAAACCAATGTAGAAAGTGATTCCTCAATAGATGAAGAGTGCATAATAATTTTAGAGATACATGTTTCAATACAAGCTTGGGTTACAACTGCAATGCTAGGAGACCCAACCATAACATATGTTTGTAGAATAACAAGTTGTAAGTCAAAGTTTGTTTGTATTAATGATCGCTAACCCTTTCACATAGAAAGAAGAAATAACACATCTACCAATTGAAGTTGTATTTAGTGTGCAGTTTCAACCAACATTTGACTAGAGACATACACAACAAATTAGGAAACTTGTTTAATACTAGACAAATGTTTAATATTATACTTTAAGAATCATTGAACTGATAAAAAAAGTTATTCTAGATTGGTAACTTCATTGTAGATTCTCTACATTGTTATAGGAAATACCTTATGACTTTTAAATTGATCATTCAATGTCCCTACAATGCAGTTTCGTTTTCTATGTGTCAAATTATAGAAAATTAGAAAAAACATTACAAAATCTCGCAGAGATATGTTGCTTAAGAGTTGAGTGACTTTCCAATAACCTTTGTAGTGCTCCAACAGAGATAAGATTCCCATGTGGGCATGAAACAATGAATAGTCATTTTTTGTGGGATGATTAAACGTGGGATTAGTCTTTGATAGTGATTTCCACACAATAGATTCAAGTTAAATGAACCTTAGAATTGTCAATCTACATCAAGTAATGTCAATATGCATCAAGCTATAAGCACATATATGTACCACTGAAATTCACTTCTAAGATCACAAAATGTAGCATTCCATTACAATCTATCTGGTTGGAACAAGGAATTTCCTTAACCAATTTTCACTCAAACCACAACATATTTCCCTTCCTAAGGATGAACATAGAAAATAGGAACATAGAAAATAGAGAAAGCTATGGTAATATAATATCCTTGTAAAAAATATTGAACAAAGAGCCATCCTTCAAACTAGAAATAGAGAAAAAAAAAAAAAAAAAGTAGATAGTCATCAAGTGTGTTAAACTAAATTACAGAATAAGTGTACTGTTCTTGAAATTTAGAATGGCTTGTACTCAAAATATATTGTCATTTAAACAAAAATACCATGTCAATGAACAAATTGTCATTACATTTTTGTGATACTAAACTTTGACAAAGCTAAAATATATAAAATTCAAGGAGAAACAACATTTTAAAGGAACTCTAATACACAAATTCTCATAAGTATGTTTGGGGATAAAGACTAACTAAAACAAGTTTGAACATCTATGGAAAATAATTGTTGGGTTACCAATAATTGTTTAGGAAATTCAAAAGAAAGTATGATCATGGCTAGTCATAGCTAAATAACTCACTAGAATTAGAGGAATGGCTTTCAACTAGAGGACATTTGGTTTTGTAATATCCTTCTTAGCTAGGGATCAAATCAACCTAGGGTCTAATCCCGTATGTTCAAATCTTAAATCATCCTCTTCATCAACCTCCACTATATTTTTTGTTTCAACCATGGATACAATGTAATTTCTTCAAACCCTAGAACAAAGACATAAAACAAAGAGTCACATTGTTGTAAGCAATTTATTCTAATTTAAAAGTCCATCCTCTACTTGCAAAGTAGAACGGTAATAAAAAAAAAATTTTGTAACTAGAGGAATCGGTAACAACGGCAATATCATTCTCACGTGACATGGGGTCGAATCCTGTTGGCTGCCTTATAACCCCTAGGGAGGAACACACAACCCACAAGCACACCCTCTGGGTAAATCGGGGAGAGAATCGACCTTGAGACCTCTTTTTACATATTTCCTTCCATTTACACGACACTTGCCAATAGGTCTACACCCCTGTGGGCAGTGGACCGGTAATATTAGTAGTTACCTCATTTGATACTATTTTGGGAAAATCAACAACTTAGGCCAATTTGCAATGATTTGCACAGTAGGTACAAAACAAGAATTTTTTTTGACATTTAGTTAAACTCATTTAGAATATCATCCTCCAATACAAGTAGAGGATTATAGGTAATGTTTAATTGATTCTGTCAAGTGCACTTGGACTAGAGGAATACCTTGTTTTCTACATAGAAAACTTGAAAAAAAGGAGAAAACCAAAGAGTTTTACCTTGAATATAAACCTGAAACAAAAATTATCAACGTATTTGTTAGTTGCTTTTGGTTGTTGTTGCCATTGTCACATAACTATCTTCTTTGTGAACATTTGTTGGAAGTCTAATATAACATATCAATAAATTCACGACCTTCTACAATTTATGCATTGAAATGTGAAATATTTTTGGGATCTTCCTAACTTAGCTCCTTCATATCATCTTCTAAGAGGCCAAAACTAGAGAAATGCTTCAAATTGTTTTTTCAAACATTTAGGTTGATTAGACATAATTTGCAGAAACATCACCAATAGATGTTTTTGAGGCCTCCAAAATACAAAGATTTCTTTTGATGTATTGCATATTTAGCTTCTATATTCCCATCTCATGGCGTGAAATATTGGGGTGATTTAATATTGGATATAATAGTAGGTTTCCTTGAATCTTAGATTGTTGTAGAAGATCCATAGTGGGTTTCAACCTCTTCTCAATATCAGAACACAAAAGTGAAGGCTCCTTTATGATATCATTAGAGAGAATATCCCTTGACCCAAACAGGTTTTGAAAATATTGGGTGTTAGGAATCATAGTTTTGTCTACACTACTGCCAAGATATCTAGGGTTTATGCATACAGTATTTACCAAATCCTTTATAGTGATACCCCATTCCTTTAGGACCTCAATCTTGATATTCAAATGTTGGTTAGCTTTAAGATAAAGAATGAATATCGCTTTGAAAATGATATTCCTTACTTCATCTTCATTGACTCCCAAGTCTCTCAATAGTTGAGACTGCTTCCTGGGTTGTTTGGGTAGCTTTTAATCTAAACAAGACTACCCTTTTATTCCTGACATTTGATACTTTAGATTGAGACCATAAACATTCCTTGAGAATGAAATATTTAATGTGATGGTTTCATTGTTGGGTAAGAGTGTGAGTGTTCTCTACTTATGGTGAGTTAGTTGTGGAAATCAATGCCAAGTTTAACAAGATTTATGGAAATGATGATTGTAGTTTTGCAAGGATAAGAAGAAGAGGGTAAGTACTAGTTGAACAATGTTTTTCTAAAGATGACCATTTCCTGCAAGGAGATGTGGGAAATGGGGGGAATATGTATGTATCATGTCGATTTCCGAGACTCATGATATAGACCCAAACCCCCCAGAAAATAAAAACATAAATAAAAATAATTTGAAAAGAACCTAGCAAGATAATGATTCATGAAATAACAAAATAAAATAATCTTATCATGGATTCTTCCATGAAACCCGAGAAGATAATAGAAAAAAAAAATTAACCCAAGAAATTAAGGGTGAGAATTTGGAAATTAAAGACAAATGTAAGGGGAAAAGGTACTCCATACATACTCTCACAAGTCAAAGTGGATCCAACAAAATCTTTAAACTTGATGGGGTGAATCCAAAAAACTCTCCAAATATTCCAAAAACTGCAGGGTGAATCCAACAAAATCTCCAAATATTGTGAAAATTTCAAGTGAAAGTTGGTTGCAAGGGTAAAAAATCAAGAGGTGTTAAGGTTTTATTTTGTTGATGTTTTTTAGGACTGCAAATTCTTCCCTATTCTGACCTCCCGAACCAGCAATGAAAGCCCCCACTCAAGGAGGAGTTGACCCCTCTTTTCGAAACATAGTGGTTAGTAGCAACAGACAGCCCCAGACCCCTGCCCATACCCCTGATGCCTCAAGTTCTCTTATTCCAATGGACACAGAACAAACAAAAGGAGCTAAGGAAATCCCGACAAGTTCAGAACCCCTTCCATTTCAAACCCCGCAGAACCAGAAAGCCGACAAGAAATTCTATCTACCTGCATCCTGCAGGCAAAGGAAATTATGTAGTACAAAGTATTGTCACCCCTCCTAGGGGAGGACATCAAATACATGAAATACCATGCCCTCATATGCAAATTTATGGGCCTCTGTCCATTTTAGAAATCCCTCATGTGGTGGATCAAAACCAAATGGAATCCCAAACGAGAGATATCCCTCAAACTAGGATCTAAAGGATTCTTTACGACCATCTTCAACCTGGAAGAAGATCGAGAAAGGGTCTTCCAAGTAGGACCATACTTCTTCAACTCTATTGACCTATACATGCAGATCTGGAAAGAGAACTTTAGTTTGGAAAAAGAAGATTTCACTGCAGCCCCGGTATAGATCAGACTGTACTCGCTCCTATAGGAGTACTAGCGCACAAACATTCTAGAGGGTATAGGGAACACTCTCGGATCATTTTCCAGAATTGCAGAGGCCACCCTTCAAGGACGTTATACCTCCTACACTTGAATTTGTGTCTACCTCAATGTCTCCAAAGCTCATTTTTCCTCAGATATAAGGATGTCGATTGGCTCCAGACCCTCAATTATGAACACATTCCCTTTCGATGTTGAAAATTCCATGCTCATGGGCACATTTTCTAGGAATGTCCCATGAACAAGAAAACAGACCTCCCCAATACCCATTTGGAAAATGACGAGGCAAGATTTGAAAAATTCCAAGCCAAGCGCAAAGCCCAAAAGAAAATACCCACCCAACCCAACCCCAAAGACCCTCGCATCAATAACAATTTTGAATCTCTAGATAACCTCTCGGAGAAAGAATCCCCCGATCCAAAACCCACGGCTGAAACCCAACCAAGTGCCCAATCTAGTCAAGAACATGAACTTATCATCTCTAGCGCTACCTCCCCCCTCAAGCCCAACCCTCAACCACCAAACCAAGATGAATCAATGTTCCCCTTTGAACCCCTAAAGGCGGAGCAATATGATCTGGAAGACATAGATCTGGAGGAGCTATATTTGCAAGGCATAGCAACAACATGTGAACGGAAAGAGGAATGCTCGATACCAGATCAACAAATAAGACTATTGCAAATTACCTTGATCAAGTCGAGGAATAAAGAGAAAGGAAAAACAACCCAAAAAGGTAAGAACATTGTAATTGCTTCTCTAGGAATCAAAAACACGTCAAGCAAAGAAATTATCAAGGCTCCCAAAGATGACAAAAAAAAAGGGATGACATCCAACAAACAACTCTTACAAGAACTGGGAGAACTCTCTTTAAATTCTGGAAGGATCAAGAGTATGGTGAAATTCATGAAATTCATTCATCCCATGGAATGTAAGAGGCCTTAATATCCCAAGTAAGAAAATATGGTTAAATACCTTGATATCCGAGGAAAAACATTCTATAATGATGATACAAGAAACCAAGTGCACTTCCACAACTATGGAAAGAATGGCCATCAAATTCTAGAGAAGCTGCAATTTCATAGAAATATATGTTGAAGGAGCTTTAGGTGGCCTGGCCATCCTCTGGAACCCCAGTGAAATATCCCTTTCCTCCTTCTTCACCACCCATCGCACCATCACAACCAAATTTCAACCAATAGGATCAAACCAATCAAACTACATCACCAACATCTATGGCCCTCAAATCATGCAAGAGAAATTATCATTTATGCAGTCCCTCTCCCTTATTGCTCCTCTCCTTGAAAGAAAACCTTGGATCATAAGGGGAGAATTCAACATCATAACCTCTCTCCTAGAGAAAATTTGAGGCTTAAATCGCCTGGATCAAGAATTTGAAAGATTTAAAGACACCATCAGCAACTGAAGAACCTAAAACAACAAATCAAGGAATGGAATAAATCAAAATTTGGCAACATATTTCAAGCCAAAAAATAATTCCAAGAAAGAATGAAACAAAACTAACATCAGATGATCAGTTTAGGGTGATCCTGGGAGCTTATAGAGGAAGAATTCTCTCTCATGGCCCAGATAGAAACCAGAGAAAAGAACGAGGAAATTATCTGGAGACAGAAATCAAGAATCTTGTGGCTCCAAGAAGGTGAGAGAAACTCAAAGTTTTTCCACAACTCGATGATCCAAAGGAGACACTAGAACAAAATTATCTCGCTAAAATATCAACAAGGAAAAAAATTAAGCAACCACCAGGACATCCAATCAGAGCTTCTACAATACTACAAAACTCTGATGCAAGAAATACAACTCAATCTAAAGGTTGAAATCAAAAGGATTACTTAGCATATTCCAAAAATGATAAATGAAAATCATAATGAAGCCATGATGAGGCCAATCAAAATGGAAGAGGTATAGATGGTGATATGGGATATGTTGAAAGGGAAATCTCCATGACCAGATGGATTCACAGTGGAATTCTACCAAGCCTACTGGTCGGTAATAAAGAATGAAGTTTGGGAAGTAGTGGAAGACTCCAAGAAATTCAAAAAAGTCTTCCCAGCTTTCAAGACTACCTTCCTCACTCTCATCCCTAAATAAGAAAAAATAGAAACCCCAAACAAGTTTTTCCCTATATATCTCTGCAATGTTATCTACAAACTCATTTCCAAACTCATTGCGAACAGATTAAAACCTGTCCTCCCTTCCCTCATATCCCCTAAGCAGACATGTTTTGTGGAAGGCAGAAAAATACTAGACAGTATCATCCTAACGCATGACCTTATCCACTCTCTTCATTCCTCTAAGAAACCCAAAATGTTCATTAAATTAGACCTCCCAAAATCCTTTGACAGCCTAAAATGGAACTACATCCTCAGCGTCCCGACCACTTTTGGCTTCAGTGAAACATGGATTCAATGTGTAAAATCTTTTCTCTCCTCGACCTTTTTTCTATCTTGATTAATGGTTCCCCATCCCTGACCTTCTCCCCAACTAGGGTATTCGTCAGGAAGACCCCCTCTCTCCCTTCCTCTTTATACCGATGGCAGAAGTCTTGGGAAGAGATATCAAGGCATAAGTAGAGCTGGGAAACTGGAAAGCGCTTTATCTCCATGGCGAAGAATCTCCAGTCTCACATCAAAAATTTGTGGAAGACAATATGTTAATGGATTCTCCAACTATGAAGGAATCCCTAACAATCAAGCAAGTCCTCCATTACTTCTTTGAAGCATCAAGGATGTGTATAAACAAAGATAAATATAACATCTTCTTCTTCAACACCCACCAGCGTCACCTAACAGGTATCCTATGGTTAAAACCAAGAAATCTTCTTTCCAATTACTTGGGATTTCCCTTAGCAGAGAACTCCCAAGAGAAAAAAATCTAGGAGGACCTCATAGACAAGATGGAAAAAAAATTAGGCAATTAGTCATTCAGTTCTCTCAATATAGCCAGCATACTCATCCTCATCAAATGGGTCCTCCAAGAAATGAATATATACCATCTCTCAGTCATAGCAGCCCCAAATTATATTCTCAGAGTGATGATAAATCTTCAAAGAGACTTCCTATGGGGAAACTCAAAAAACAAGAAGAAATGGGCTCTAGTGGTGTGGGAAACAACTTGTCTTCCAAAAATGAAAGGAAAACTGGGCTTGAGGGATCTAGAAATCCTTATCCAAACCCTGGGGGTTAATATATGGTGGTGTTGGCTGACTAATCCCCATTCCCTATGGGCCAGCCTCTGGAAAATCAAATAAGACCAAAATCAACAAACCAGACATATCATTAGAATGAACAATGCCCCTCTAGGTTCGTGCCTCTAGAACATATCTTGGAAAAATCGACACTTAGTTCAAGAAAATTTCTTCTAGGAAATCAACAATGGAAAGGATGCTCTTTTCTGGGAGGATGCTTGGAAAAAACTCCCCAGATTGGCATACCAACCTTCTCATCTTAGACTTCAAGATGGAATGACAACCCAAAATAAGATCAGGTTTGCTCAATATTGGATGGAAGAAACAACTCCCAGTCATTGGAGGAAATAGATCCCCTACCACGGCTGGACTAGAGAAACAACTAACAATATCATAGAGGGTTTCCTAAAGAAACTCAACAAAAGGAAAATCCGTAGCTCTGAAAAACAAGACCATCTTAGATGGGGAAACAACTCTTCTGGAACCTTCACAATGAAAGAATCTTATGAGATAGTTTCCCAGCATAATAATAATCCTTAATCCCAATTCTAGCTCAATATTTGGAAACAAAGTCTCTTACAGAAAGTATCGACCTTCCTTTGGCCGATAGCCCTAAACAAAGCTCTCACTTGGGACAATATCTGCAAATGGGGGTTCTCTGGCCCATCCTGATGTCCTTTTTTCTAAATGCATGAGAAAAATGCTAAACACCTCTTAAATACCTACTCCTATACATAAAATCTCTAGACCCTCCAAGCGTTCCTCTTTAGGTGCTCAGGTCGCAGCGGGAACTCCATAAGGGAAATCATAGAACAATGGTCATCAACAATAATGTAGAACCCTATCATCAACAACACGTGGAACCCCTTACCTGGTTTTATTACCTGGGAATTCTGGAAGGAGCACAACCAGAGGGTCTTCAAGCTCCAAACCACATCCGGAATATCTCTAGAACAAGGTCCACACTTCTATCCAGGAAACGATTTTGGCCCATCCCTAGGCAGACAAAGACTGGTAGGGTAGCCTATTTGAGATATCAATAATCCAAGGCCTCAACCTCAACTCTAGCCTAGCCTCCCTCATAAAGAAACCAACAATGTCCCCTCCAGCCTCGATTTCTCAGTGGAAACCCCCCCTAGAAAGGTTTTTCAAGATGAACTTTGACAGGGCCTCAAAAATAAACCTGGGACAAGCAGGGTATGGAGGAGTCTTCTGAACCAGCAAAGGAAGCATCTTTAGAACATATGGGAGTCAGAGAGGGATAAATACCAACAACGCATCGGAATTCCAGGCACTGGAATAAGGGATCCATGTAGCCATGGCACAAGGGTATGACAAGCTAATCATAGAAGGTGACTCCTAGATCATGATCAACATGTTCAAAAGACTGAACAAGGCTCCCTGACTTTGAAAACCTCAAAAAGTTGGTGTCTGGAGGCTAGTCTGGAAGCCATTCAAAACATGTTGGGCCCCATGCCAGTAATTATCCCCATACACATGAAGCGTTCATCAAATAAACTCACATACTGGTTAGCTAATGAAAGCCTCGGGATCAAGGAGGACTCGTGGGACAAGCCCTGGAAACTCTCAGAGGAGGAGGATTTCGCTCAATCCTGCACCACGATAAAAAGACAAGACCTTTACTCCCAAGAGAACAAGCTAAAGGAACACACGAACCAATGCCCAACCCCTTTTGGCCCTTGGTTATGGAAGAAAGCGAAGATTGAGGAAGAAAAGGTCAAACGCGAACTGCGCGGGAGACACAGTGACTGTCATTGGGTCGAAGTAAGCAAAAGAGCAGAAAATCCGGAGCAAAGTACGAAAAAGCAAGCCATTGGATGAGGAGATCAAGGATGATAGATCAACAAGGAATATGGATCGAGGAAAACTCAGTAAGCAAAGAAATCCACCATTGGATGCTTTGGAGCATCACGCGAGAAGGGAGGAAAGATAGGCTGGTGAAGCCCTGAAAAGGCAGGTCAAGTTGACCTAGGGTTTTAGACACCTAGGGTTGTGGGTAATTAGGGTTTTTGACACCTAGGTTTCAACCTAAGGTTGTCGGTGAGGGACTATAATGTATAAATAGAGGTCGAGAGGACCTAGGTTGGGTCAGTACTAGTGTGGGGTATTGATATTGATTGTTGTTGATTTAGAGATTATTGTATTGTCAGAGAGAGGAGTGCTGAGAGTGAGAGCCTTCTGGTATTGTAAGATCTTCAGTTGGGTGCGAAGATCAAGTCCTGCAGCTGGGTGCGCAGGAAGGTGGGAGACAGAGAGAAGAAGAGAGAAGATTTGTTGACTAAGAGTGCAATCAGAATTGTAAACTTTATCTTAATATATCATAAGCACAGTTCTGTGGACATAGCCCTAGAGAGAGGGTGAACCACATATATTTTATGTCGTATGTGTGATTGATGTCTGGATCTCTGTCATTGTTATATTTTTATTTGCATTATTGTGTTAGATCAGAATTATTGTTGTGCAAAGTAGATCTAGCTAATAAGAGATATATGAATGTTGCATTATTGTTGTATTAGTTCCACTTGATATTCCCCTGGTTGTAGACATCTCTGTCCTGCAACCCCCCTCTTAGATGCTTTAGGTGAGACTACATCTGCCTCGCAGGTGTTGCCGAAAGGGCCAGTAGCTAGGGCTTGTTGGTGCGCTCTTGGAGTGAACCCTGGGTCTGCCCCTGTGCCAACGAATGGTTCTATTTCCGGGACTAGAATATGTGTAAGGGAATGTCAAGGTGGTTCCCATCACAGACAAAGATTCAAAAGTGGATAGAGGATCAAGAAAGGGACTTCGCTAAAGCCCAGAACAAGAACCCTAAACTGAGTACTGAAGATTGGATACAAAGACACCTCTTCACCGACATTCACGAGATCTTCTTTGGAGAAATCCACCAAGAGTTGTTTGATTGGTTGGCTACGTTAGCCGATACCCAGTTCAAGATCAAATCTAGACCTCCTGTGGTTTGGACACCAACACTGATCCAAAAGGTCAAGAGAGTTGACAACGATGTATCCAGAGCAGTAGATCATTGGTTTGATAGTACCATTGGAGGGTATATCACCAAATTTGTTGTTGATAGGGTAGAATCATATAACCAAGCCAATAAATACTTTTTCAAAGGACCCAGAGGAAAAAAATTTCACTTTCTGAAGCTGAGAATCAAGATGTTGTTGCATGAAAAGAACGTCTTGAAGATACAGTAGATTGGTTGGACCTAAAAAGACTAATGTTCAGAAATCTAGACAGCTACAATGACACAGAAGCTGGACATACGCGTAGTGGAAGAGTATTCAGAGGGGTTCACCTTGAGAACTTGTTTAAGAAAAACTACGAAGAAGAGGGTTTCTACAGTGGAGAAGAGGTAGATCTAACTGACGAAGAACATTCAGAACCCACCAAAACAGAAGAAGGGGAAGCTGAAGAACTTTGCCAAAGCGAGCCAGAAACCTCAGGAACTGCGCAGACTACTCAAGTAAGTAACATTAAACCTCATGTTGTTTCAATAGTGCCAAACATCCAGAATAGCCAAAACCACTAGAGTCTTCAGAGTGTTGCTACTAGCAACTCGGCCTATACTCAGACAGGAAGCCTAGGGAACTCTATGGCAGATGAAATGAGGCTCCCTATCTTTAGGGGAGATGGATCTAAGGATCCTGATCAACACTGGTTCCTGTGTGAGTCCGTGTGGAATATTAAAAGTATCACTGATGAATCCATCAAGAGAACCCAGTTTAGCACTGCGCTAAGGGACCACACGCTGAGTTGGTACATAAAACTTGTCCAAAGACTGGTGTAGCCTAAGCCATTGAACGAGATCAAGAATGCACTGATTGAAGAATTTAAGAAACCTAATTCGGAGTCACAATGTATTACAGAGATAAAAGAGATCAAAGAAAAGGTAGCAGAATCTGTTTGGGAGTTCGACCAGAGATTCAAAACCCTAACATGCCGATTAACTTTTCAGATACCCGATGAATAGAACAAAGAATGGTTCATCACGGCGTTGTTACCACATATCAGAGTCCCTCTAATGCATCAGAAGATTTCATCATAGGCAGAAGCTTTGGAGATCGCCATGAAGCTTGAATCAACACCTATGGGGGAATCTAGCTCAGGCATGAGCCAGATCTTGAGCCAGCTGACTAGTTTGTCTCTGCAGGTCGAGGATATGAAGAAGGACAAGGGGAAGGACAAAAGAGAAGATATCTAGTGTATAAGATGCATATCTGAAGGTCATGATAAGGAACATTGTCCCCTATTTCATGAGTATTTGGCCTCAGGAGCGTTGAGCCCCTTGAAGCAAGTTAACCTGCCCTGGTGCGATGTATGCAGAAATAGGCATCACCCAGTTGAGTGCTATTACATGCAGAGGTATGTTTAGACACACACAAACTTGTATTTCACATTCTGTAAATCAGTGGGGCATGATGATTGAGATTGTAGAGCTTACGATCTCATGCATGAGAGGTTGAGGGACATATACAAGATTCAAGGCAAAGTATAGCAAGAAGGAAACACTCCGCAGTACAGCTCTCCAGGGAGAGGAAACTTCAATCCTCATAGTGGATATAGAGGAAAAGGACAAGGAGGAGGTATGGGCCGAGGCCGAGGACAAATAATCTGTTATAACTACGCGCATCTAGGACACTTGGCAAGGGATTGTCAAAATCCTTGCACAACCTCCAGTTATTGTAACTCTTTCGAGCATGTCATAGAAAAATGCCCTGTGTTGTTGGCTAAGCTTCAGGAAAGATGAGGACCCTAGCAGAACCCACAAGTGCAACTGATATATGTCGAACCGCGCAGAAAAAACCCTAGAGTCGTTGTTATTTCTCAAAGAGACTGCTAAAGGTGAAGATAGAACAATCCAAAGAAAGATCGCAGAAGAGTCAGGTATCAGGAAAGATGTGGAGAAGACTCAGGATTTTGATGCAAGGAAAGAAAGACAAATCCTCGAGGAAGAAAGACAGGAGTTCAAGGGGGACCAAGGATCCTCATCTAAAACGTGACTAGAAATAAAAGAGTGTGGAATGCCTCAGGCATTTGATCAATCGACTTCACCAAAAGAAGGAAAAGAGGTAAGTAAACTCATCGAATTTTTTTACACTTGTCTTAAGTTAATTCGGGATGAGAATGTTGTGTAAGAGTTACATAACCTAATCAGGCAATATGAGCAAGGAAAGGTAGACCCCTTACTAAACAGGGCAGTACACCATATTGGTAAGAAGAGAAGAACAAACAAAGAATTACATTTGAATGCTCAAAGAGGAGAGTATGATATAGACTATGTGGTCCTCGACTTAGGGTCGGAGGTCAATGTCATGACGAAGCAAACTTGGGCACTAATGGGAAAACTGAAGTTGATCTATTCCCCTATTAGGCTTAGAATGGCTAATCAGCAAGTTGTCAGCCCATTTGGACGATTGGAGCATGTCCCTGTGGACATCGATGGATTTAGGACCTTTGCATATTTTGAGGTAATTGAAATTGTTGATGATAGCTGCCCTTACCCTGCATTGCTAGGAATTGATTGGGCCTTCGATAATTCTACTGTTGTTTATTTAAAGAAAAGACACGTGACATTTGAAAGAGTTGGCCTTAGGGTCATTGCACCCTTAGATCCAGATGAGGGTCCACGATATAAAGAGCCCATCAAAGAAGAAGACCACACATATGTGTTGGAGAACATATATAAATTAACATCCAGATAGCAGGATTATATCAAAATCAAAGTTGGCGAAGTGGCAACACGTGTTCATCGGATTCAGAAGAAGCGCTGGAGAACTGGCAGAACTAGATGTATGAAGTATCCACAAGGAGATGTGCTCGACTGACTAGAAAATTTCACTGGATTGGTACAACAATAAGTAACTTTCCTACCTTTGATGGTCTGAACCCTCTAGAAACCTTCCTCTCTGATTTTGAAACAAGTGTACCAGCACAACAGATGTTGTTGGCTATGGACGAGGCCCTGAAAGCTACACCAGCAAGATGGTGGGGGATGCACAAAAGCAATATTACAGACTGGACACAATGTTGAACCTTGATGACAACGTAGTTCTCATCACAAGTAGGAAGCTGCGAAGTGAGGTACACAGGTCGAAGCTGCCCAAGGGACCATGTGCGAAGAAGACTAGAGTGACAATCCTTGAGAAAAATGGGTACACGGATTCATTAACACGCTGGACACAACCCCTATTAACTGGTACCTTCAAGTGGAGCTGCGCCTCATCATTGCAGATTGGGAAGGTATGCTTCAGAATTTTGTAACCACATTTTTGTTTGAAAGTGAATTTCCTTCAGTAGATCAAGCACTACAAATTGTGAGGTAGAAAATATTTAAGGAGGCATATATCCTCCCTTTGGACCAAGAAGAGGATGAATGGACTGCGCCATTCCAGAAACCACAAGGATGTTACAACATTAATGCCGACACAGATGACGATCCAAGGAAGGTAAACATCGCTGAGATAGAAGGCCACAGGGATGTGGAAGGACTAGGAGTTGAGTTGCCATTCATTGGACAACCGATCAAGATAAAGAAAGTCAATATTGGGACAGAGGAGACACCAAATCTTTCCAATGTCAGAGATTACTGGGATGCTGCTACCATTGACAAAATTATAGAATTATTGCACGAGTATCAGGACTTGTTTCCGACCAAGTTAACAGATATGAAGGGTATCAAAGGACCTATGGTAGAAATGAGAATACCTTTGAAACCAGATGTGAATCCAGTCAAGCAAAGACCCTACAGATTGAACCTGAAATATAAGGAAAAAGTGAAGATTGAGCTCGACAGAATGTTAGAAGCAGGGATTATTGAACCTGTCGAAGAGTCAGAGTGGATCAACCCTATGGTGGTGCAAGACAAGAAGACAGGCGAGATTAGGATCTGCGTAGATCTCAGGAAGCTGAATGATGCTTGTTTGCATGATCCTTTCCCTACACCATTCACAGACGAAGTGTTGGATAACATGGGAGGCTAGGAAGTATATTCTTTTACAAACGGATTTTCAGGATACCATCAGATTTGGATTGCCAAGGAGGACCGCCACAAGACCACATTTTCCACAGAATGGGGATCCTACCAATACACAGTGATGCCATTTGGACAGAAGAATGTCCCAACCATCTTCTCTAGGGTGGTGGTTGAAGCATTCAAAGAATTTTTAAGCTTTTAGAAGCCTATTTTGATGACTGGACTGTTTTTAGTTTGCTGAAAAATCATATTGAATGTCTAAGACTAATGTTGGACAAATGCAAGCAGTGTCAAATTGCTTTAAATTTGAAGAAGTGCATCTTCTTCTCACCATTCAGAGTATTATTAGGACATATTGTATGCAAGAAAGGATTGTTGGTTGATCCATCACAAATTGCAATTATACTCGACTTATCGCCTCCTACTTCAGTCAAACAACTGCGCACTGCGCTAGGACATACTGGCTATTACAGGAAATTTATTAAAGGATATGCTCATATTACTGCGCCAATGGAAAAGTTATTAAAGAAAGACTGTCAGTTTGGTTGGATAGACGAATGCCAGCAGAGCTTCGACACACTGAATTAAAAGATGGTGACTATGCCCATTCTGGTCTTTCCAGACTGGGGCAGAGAATTTCATGTCCATGTTGATGTGTCTTCTATTGCATTAGGAGAAGTATTGGCACAACCTTGAGAAGGGGATATCGACCATCCATTAGCATTTTCCAGCATAAAGCTATCTACAGTTGAAATCAATTACACTACTACAGAGAGAGAAGGATTAGCCATGGTGTATGCACTGCAACAATTCCGCCATTTCTTACTAGGAGGACACTTTAAAATGTTTATTGATCACTCTGTGCTAAAGTACCTAGTCAACAATCCAGTGTTGGGGGGGGGAATATGCAGTTGGCTTCTCCTATTTCAAGAATATGATTTTGAGATCATAGTTAAGCCAGGAAGAATGTATAAGGGACCCGACCACCTGCCGAGGTTGGAACATGGCGAAGAACCCACCAGTATGGAGGATACACTACCAGATGCACAGTTGCTCGCCATTAGGAAGATGGATGACCACTTCATAGGCATAGTCCAATTCCTGTCAACAGGAATGGCTCCAAGTGAGTATACAATTTCCCAAAAGAAACAACTAGTGGTGCGCGCTGTAGACTTTTCACTGATAGTTGGTTAGCTATATAAGATGGGACCTGATGAGATACTAGGAATATGTGTGATGGAGGTAGAGCGCCCACTGATCCTCGCAGAATCTCATGAAGTCATCGCAGGAGGACATTACGCAGGGAAAGTAATTGCTCAGAAGGTTCTGCGAGCTGGCCTTTGGTGGCCTACGTTACACAGAGATGATAAAGAGTATGCCAAATCATGTGATGTATTCCAGAGAATTGGAAAACCATCTCGAAGAGATGAAATGCCATTATCACCACAGATGACCCTACAAGCATTTGAAAAGTGGGCCACTGACTTCGTGGGACCTATAAACCCACCAGGAAAGCACACATGAGCAAGGTACATTATTACGTCGACAAAATACCTAACTAGATGGGCCGAAGCAAGAGCAGTTAAGGACTGTAGTGCAACTACAATTGCGCGTTTTATATTTGATGACATAATAACTAGGTTTGGATGTCCTAAGGTCCTTATGAGTGATCAAGGTACACACTTCATCAATAAGACAGTTGAAGCCATGACTGAAGAATTTGTAGTTCACCATCAGAAGAGTACACCTTACCATCCACAAGCAAATGGAACGGTCGAAGCATTCAACAAGCTCTTGGAGACAACATTGACAAATATTTGCAGTGTGAACATGGATGACTGAGATTTAAGAGTACCAACAGTACTCTCGGCTTATAGAACCACTTGCAAGAAATTAATAATGAAGACCCCTTTCAAGTTGGTTTATGGTCTCGAAGTTGTTGTCCCGTTGGCGTACTTGGTACCAATCTTAATAATTTCTACATTTACAGACATGGATGATACTGGCATTGTTCGTGAGAGGCTTGCCCAGCTGGTTGAACTAGAAGAAGATAGATTTCTTGCAGGATTCCATCAGTAGGTACAGAAGGAAAGAGAGAAGGCCTATCATGAAAGACACATCAAGAAGAAGGCATTTAAGCAAGGTGATTTAGTACTGGTGTATGACAGTAAATTTATAAGACATCCAGAGAAGTTCAGAAGCCATTGGCTTGGACCATATGAGATCTCCTATGTTACGAAAGGAGGAGTTGCGCAGCTGAAGACATTGAAGGGAGAATGGAAAGAAGGATTAGTGAATGGGAGTCGGCTGAAGTTGTTTTATGAAAACCAGTTGCCTCACGGATCTTAGTAAAAGCAAGGAGAAAAGGGTGTAGGTACCAAGTGCAGTTGAAATTGGGTAGCAAACACAGAAAAGATAATCTATACAACGATGGGAAGGAGGCATAAAGCCGAAAGAAAAGGCTTCACTGCGCAGTCCAAATTTGAAGTGAAACGGAAGGATCATATCTAAAGTGCCTCGGGACGAGTCACAGGTGAGTGTTGGGGGCCTATTGGCCCTTAGTTATGGAAGAAAGCGAAGATCGAGGAAGAAAAGGTAAAACGTGAACTGCACGGGAGACACAGTCACTGTCACTGGGTCAAAGTAAGCAAAAGGGCAGAAAAGATAGAGTGAAGTACGAAAAATCAAGCCATTGGATGAGGAGATCGAGGATGACAGATCAAAAAGGAATATGGATCGAGGACAACTCAACAAGCAAAGAAAGCCACCATTGGATGCTTTGGAGCACCACGCGAGAAGGGAGGAAAGACAGGATAGCGAAGCCCTGAAAAGGCGGGTGAAGTTGAGCTAGGGTTTTAGACACCTAGGGTTGTGGGTAATTAGGGTTTTTAACACCTAGGTTTCGACCTAATGCTGTCAGTGAGGGGCTATAATGTATAAATAGAGGTCGAGAGGACCTAGGTCGGGTTGGTACTAGTGTGGGGTATTGAAATTGATTGTTGTTGATTGAGAGATTATTGTATTGTGAGAGAGAGGAGGGTTGAGAGTGAGAGCCTTCTGGTATTGTAAGATCTTCAGCTGGGTGCGAAGATCAAGTCCTGTAGCTGGGTGTGCAGGAAGGTGGGAGACGAAGAGAAGAAGAGAGAAGATATGTTGACTAAGAGCGCAGATCAAAACTATAAGCTTTATCTTAATATATCATAAGCACAGTTATGTGGACGTAGCCCTAGAGAGAGGGTGAACCACGTATATTTTGTGTCGTATGTGTGATCGATCCCTGGATCTTTGTCATTGTTACATTGTTATTTGCATTATTGTGTTAGATCAGATTTATTGTTGCGTAAAGTAGATCTAGTTGATAAGAGATATATGAATGTTGCATTATTGTTGTATTAGTTCCACTTGATATTCCCTTGGTTGTAGACATCTATGTCCTGCAACCCCCCTCTTAGCTGATTTGGGTGAGACTACATCTGCTTCACAGGTTTACCGAAAGGGCCAGTAGCTAGGGCTTGTTGGTGCGCTCTTGGAGTGAACCCTAGGTATTCCCCTGTGCCAACAACCCCCCAGGAAGCCAGAAGAAGCAGCTACAAAAAGATTGACCCTAAGGCAAAGAGAGTCTGAAAGAAAAACAATTTGAGCAAAATCCCAACTATGGATAAACAAGACTTGAATTTTCAAGCGGTCGAATACTCAGAGGAAGAATGTGATGTATCGAATACCCAAATCAGTACCTACCACCTAAGAGACCCTCGGGCTTGGAAAACAGGTCAGTCGACAAGAAAAGGTGGAGAAGGCGCCATGGGGCTCCTCCTAGCTAGAGAAGTGCACCCTTTCTTAGAAGAAGAGCTAAGGAGAAATAAATATGGAGGGGGGATCGCCGAGACCAGTGGGGGGCTAGTAAATGACCCTACATATCGGTCCTCCACTCCCGCGTGAAAACAACGCAACACCCATCGTGCCCTCTAACGATCGGACGACGTTCAGCTACTAGCTACCCACAAGGACCAAAATCGACAAGATTGTGCCTTGAGAAGCCCACGACATCATTTATCACCGGAAAACTCTCCCGAGAGGCTAGGGGGAGAGATCCAATAGGACGACCTTGAGATCCTCCGCTAGCTCACTCAAAAGAACAAGAACTGGAACCAAGTTCAACGTGTCAATGAAACTTGAATACCAAATAGTAAAGGAAGGTGGGACGGTCACACCTGCAACCATAAACAACGGTTAAGACAGTTAGAGAATTCGCCCAATCCCGAGGATGAGAAAAGCAGTGAATGATGGTTCTCCCACGTGGCTAAGGATTCAGGAGGAAGCTCGAGGCAGGTCCAACAAGGTAGAGGGAAACCATAAATAAATGCAAGTAATGGGGTGTCCCCGAGACATCCAGACTCACTCACACCCCTATGATAACGACCTAGATTATGAACCCCCTTCCTCAGTGTAGGAACGTGACACTTAGTGAAATTTTGATGTTGTATTTCTAGCTCGAGATCCCGGTTTAGACCTTTCAATCCCCCTCCGCCAATAGCGAGAAAACTCTTGGAACTCCTCTCTCAATCTGTTACCACCCTTCAATTTTATCCCTCGTCAGAGACACTACGCCCCCCAGGCATGGTTATCTTCCTAATTACAAACACAACTCAGGTCTCTCAGGAGATTCCTCTTCGAGGCACAAGGAGAAGGGGGTTCTAGAATCTTGAGTCCAATAGGAGGCTTTTAACACCACTAGAAACTACATTTCGAACACCCCTCAACGATTCCATAGAGCTCTGGAGGAAGCAAAAAACACAATCAACGAGGAACATGAGATGACTAGGATAAAAAAAAAAATTGAGACCATTGTGCACTGGATTCTAGACATTGGCCACACCACGGGAAGGGACACTCGTTATTAGCGGGCAATCGAACTCTATTGGCACCTCAAGATGCTTCTGGGCCAAATGTTTCAAACCAGAGAAGACACACAAAACACGGTCTAATTTCAGCTCGACGACCTCCACTTGATGGTTTGAGAGATCCTCACCCGCCTCCCTCAAACAACGCGTCATGAGCCTTTGAGGCACCATGAAGCTCAACCATCTCACCCTCAAAGCTCAAGCGAGGGGCCTTTGGCCCCATGAAGTTTTATCCCTAGTAATATTTTTTTGAAATGATAGTTTTTAGTAGCTATATGCATGGTACTTTCATTAGAACTCTCCATAAACAATATATTTGACTGGATGGTATCTACCTTTGTTGTTTGTATGGTTTTCCGAGTGGCAGGCCAACAACAAGAGTTTTTGGATTGTATGATATATTAAAAATATAATAGAATTTTACCTGTGAAATTTACAAAAAAAGGGGTAAAAAATCAAGGGTGAAGTGTTGCGATGGTATTTTCCTTCTATGTAAATGCATCATATAAACCCTATTTATTTTCCCATTTCAATATTTTTTTTTTCAGATAAAGATTAGAATATCTCATAATGTAAAAATTTTGCCCCTAAAATTTTCCTTGAAATCTATGAACTAAGATGTAATTGAGTTTAAGTGCAAGGTCATGCAAAATGACATCCACCATTTTGGGCTTGTCCCTTAATGTTTTGTAGTAATTGTCCAAATCCCAAATAAGAAATTTTGTTAGTTCACCTATGTTTTTTGGTTCTTCTTCAACTTACAAATTTTCTTGTTTATATTCTTCTATGATGAGAGTCAAAAATCCTAAACCAACATTGATTGAACAACCCAAAAGACAATTAGTCTATTGGAAAACATCAATTGGAATAGGAGGGAGGAAAGAAAATAGAAATTCAAGTTCATTTAAATCAATGTGGTCATTCATATCATTGACATGAATAGAGTTATTATCAAGAAAGAGATGGTCCTTTTATCCACCCTTATCATATAACGTGTCATAAATGCCATCCAAAGTCCAAAATGATTGTGTCATATAGTCAATTTTCTTTGTAAGAGAGAGATCAATGACTTCAGATTTCGTCGATGGAAGCACTCTCGAGACTAAAATCATTATCAATAATGTTATTTGTGATCTCTTCCCTACACTAAATTATCAAGGGAGATGAGACTTCTTCTAGTAAATTGGGATTGGAAACCTTAGATGCTAAATCTTCATGACATGACAATTTAGCTTTGAATTACTTGAATGATAAGATGATTGTTCACCCTAGTCGGAAGCGTATGTAATTTTAAGTACACTTTTCAAATATATTAATATTATCAAAAGTTTCATGTTGATTAACATCTAAAAATTGAGGTGACCCTTCATTACAAACTCCAATTTGAGAAATGGGTGCATTGACCTATTGACATTGCAGGAAAGGAAAACCTATGTGGAACCATGAATTTGTTTGGAAAGTTTACTCATTTACCTTTTCTAATTTTCCACCAAATGACATATCACTAACAAGATTGCTTGATTCTATGTCCCGAATAGCCACACTCTCAATGTTTTTATCAATGTTGGTACCCTTATTTTGGAAATTATCTCTCATGGCCAATATGGGAGACATCATTGTTGGAGAAGTTAAAGGCATGATTCTATGATCTAATGTAACATCATTGAATATGTAACATGAAGGTAGGAGGGAAGGCTCTTTATCTTCATCAATAGGCACTTGTGATGCTTATGATGTGACCACTTTTAGAAAATTAATGCAAAGGGGCATAAGAAATCAAAATACATTTACATAAGGAAACTATACCTATGATATATCAATGGAGGGAGGCATAGGTGGCAGAACAATAAGAGATTCATCTTCCTCATTATCCAACTCTATGAAAATGTATATGTTAATGGGATCAAGATTTGTTTCAATCTTGATTGAAGCCTCATTCATGTTTCCTACAACCGATGTGTAAATGAATGAATTGTCCCAAGGAGGGGTATGTTCTAGATAGGTTGGTTATTTTATGCATTAAGGAACATTCCAACTTTCATATTTAGAAATGAGAGGGGAATCACAAGGAATTGGAAACTCTAAATGTTTCAAATACCACCTACAATGTAAGGGGTTATGTCTTTCATGATAGAAATAACACCAAATCAAAATTCCTCTAGTAACAATATCATTGTTTTTTTATCATGGTTGTCTTGACAAAAAGACAATAATCTACATGTGAAGGGAACTTTCCTAGTTCATCAAAATATGAAATATAGTCATCATTTTCATGGTAATTATTTCCTCTTGTGGTTGACAACGTTTCATTCATATCCCTAAGAAGTTTGAACACAAGTAAATCCTTGGGTTTTATAAAGTTGGCCACAATGACAGTTCTATGCTCATTAAATGTGATGGGTGAGAAAATTATGTCTTTACTAGCAATACAAGAAAAACACCTTCTAGCATAGGTTTTTTGCAAAGGTTTTTAGTGTTACAAGATTGGGAAACAAAGTTATCAAAAAACCTTTTCTATTAGTAGTGAAGGTTTTAACAGATTTTCACTATAACTAAAAAATATGAGCGACATAAGATTCTAGCGGAGGTTTTCTAGTCGGTGCACTTACATCAATAATGTGCACCAATGTACCCCATATATATGATACACACTAGTGCACTAACTAACGATATGCATCATGACTTCAAAATATCTATACTAAGCACTAATGTGTATGGCATATTTTTGAAGCCCTAGTATGTATTTTATATATTGAAAGCGTAGATGCACTTCTATCAATAATATGCACTGGTGCATCCCGATTTGATACACACTAGGGATTTAAAAATATATATTACATAGAAGTGTGTATTGTATATATTATGAAGCCTCTATGTGTAATTTTTATAATGAAAACATTGGTGTATATTACACATGTAAAAGTATTAGTGTGTATATCATCTTGCATATTGTAAGTTCTTGTAAGGGTAACGATAGCATTGAAGGAAGTGGTGGTTTTGTTGTTGTTGTGAGAACCAATGCTTTTATTATAGTTATTAGCACTAGTGCATGATACTCATTTAAACACATTGGTGCATAAGTAAGTATGAAATGCACTATTGAGTTCAATTGAATGCAGTGATGTGTTTCAATGTTAAATTTTTCCACGTTGTAGGTATGTAAATACAACTTCTTTTTTTATTTGCAAAACTTTAATTAATCATCAAAAAATAAAATATTTTTTATAATAATATTGATTTTTAATTTTGATTATTGTGGTTGGATATTATCATTGCATTAAAGTGGTGTATCATTTATACAAATATACCAATTGATTACACCTATATTCATTGTAACAATGTAAATCGTCCATATATTTAACCAACAACGTAACATTTTACAACACTGGACAATATAATGAAATAAGAAATTAATTTTGTTATATAGAAATAAAAGACCTTTTTTAATACAAAATGGGACGAGATAAAGGTCCAAAGTATTCAAAATGTTAATTAATAATTGTTACAATTATTGGTAACATGACATCATCCAATTGAGAAAATATGTCGACATTAAACAAAATGTGTTCTTTTCACACACAAGCATTCCAAAATATACAACTTGTAACATTCAATTTCGATGATCATTAGTCATCACTCAAAATATTGTCGTTGCTCGAGTTACTTGCATGCTTCATTTATTCAACATTTATAGGGGATATTGTATTTGGGTTATTTGGAATGTGATGTTGATTGGCTTGATTATGACAATATGAATATTCATATTCCATTTACAAATATCCATATTCATATTTCATTATTGATCCTTGCACAATTGTGAAATAGAATGTTTAAAACATGTTAGCAATTTTTGTTAAGAAGTACATGTATAGTCAAGGGTGGAATGTGTGGGAGGAAGTCTTCATGATCCCAGGGAGGAACAAATAAAACATTATTCCTAGGGATTTGGGAAAGTGTCAAATAACCTAACCAAGGAATATTCGTTATGGTGTGGGCTCACCATAGCCATAAATCTATAAATCGGTGAATTAATGGTCTCTAGGGACTCTATGATCATTATCAGGGCTACCATGAAACAATCTAATCTTGGAGGGATAAAACTTCATGGAATCATTGTGAGAATCACAAGATTTAGTCTCAGTTTAATAGGGAAAGGCTCTTCCACATACGAAGAGAGATCAACAATGAAGAAGACGTGTTGGAAAAATATGCCACCTTGCTAAAACCCAAAGTTCTTATGGAAAATAGGGATTTATCCCATGCCACCATCCCCTAATGTTATCAATGTTCATGAGTTGTGTCACAATCCACTTCATACAACCAAGGTTCATCATGCCTTATCAAATCAAATGAGCAATATATAAGGTCACACAAATGAAGAAGGTGGTGGTGAGACCATATAAGCATACGATCCCCTGTGCTCATTTATTTCTAGTGGCTATGCTCGTGGCATTTCAATGTGAGATAATGTGATGGATTAAAAAATTTGGGACTATCCCGGAGGCGACTCCCTCGAATTCTTGCATAATAGTGATATTATGGTAGATTTGGGGCGTTATTCAGTGGGGTGTAGAGCTTTGTCCACAAACAATATTATGGCATAAGGGTGCTTTGAAATGTAGTAGTGTCAATTGGTAATATACAGGGAGGTTGGAAGCTCCAGGTCACATTGGTGTAGCTCCTCTGGTAATCTTGTTTGGTTTTTATTCTGATAAATTGTCGGTTTATGGTTTTGTATTCTGGAAGTTTTGGATTTTAGTTAGAATGGAATTAGGGAGCCATCAATTCCATCACCCGGCTTAGGAAACAACATGACAGAGTCTGTGTTCTAATAACATGACATATATGTTGGCAAGGTCAATTGGAGTGCAATGGCACAATGAAGACCTTCGTGAGCACAAGAAGATATTGTGTCAGCATGAGGAGCTGACCCAATCCAACATCTGTGTCTTTTTTGCTCTTTCCTACAAGGCAATAGATTTGGAGCACTCTTGTGCTACTCAAAGTGTCAACCATGTGAGCCTTCTCCTCACCCAAAAGTGCCAAATTGATACTTTGGAAGAATAATGTTGTAGGTTGAGGGTATTAGTTGCATCACATCAAATGGAGAATCTCTCCTTAGCATTAGACAACTAGAGAACGCAAAGCTATGTTCATGGATGGGGAAATGAAGCAGAGACAATATTTCAAAATCATGTACCAATGGACATTGAAGGCACAATCATCCAATACATTGGTGAGGAGCATGAAGATTAGGGAAATGTGCAATTTTTAAAAGTTGTGAATGTTTTTTAGAGTTAGTTGTATTTTGGGTCAGTTTTATAGGGAAGCAACATGTAGGAAAACTTGGAACTTCTATCTAGTCCACCTTTTTTGTTGATAGAATTAATTACATAAACGTGTTATGTATGGAGAATTCCAAAGCAGAATATGTGATCGTTGCTAGCCTTGACACATCAAGTTTTTTCATATATTAATACGAATTCAGCCCCAATTAAAAAACAATACATTTATAGTAAAAAGTCCAAAAAAAAAGTTACACTGATCACCTTTTGATCCACCTAATCCCTCTCTTTGCAACATTTCCACAAATCTTTCACTGTCTTTTCTCTTAGATTCTAAACAATCTTTTGGAATTTCTTCAAGTTTATAATTTTTATTTTGGAATTTAAACCAACAAGTACTTCGAGTATATTATTTTTATATTAAAATTTAAAAGAACTTGCCATGTTCTCTTCTTGGGATGTGCTTCCCTCACCTTTGTTGCTATAAGTTTTTTCCCCTAATCTTCTATCAGCCATGTTATACCAATCAAATCCCTGCATAATGAAATATACAAATTATGAAATATGTTTTACAAAGTAAACACTTCTTGGATAAAATTATTTTCATGTTAGGCGGTATGTACAATACAATAACACACAATGATGCACTTAATATAGACTTATACATTGTTACATCATTATTATATAATATGCATTGATAAACTCAGTAACTTTTTTTAAAAACAAGCATTACCAAAACAATGTGCTTAATACAATCTTTCGCAGTGGTGTATCATTATTGTATATTGCACACTACTAAAGTAAATAATTAATATATATATATATATATATATATATATATATATATATATATATATATATATATATATATATA
>ML811895.1:292320-303352 GCA_009831015.1 Picea engelmannii | reverse complement strand
GGGTTGTTCTTACCATCACCCGATCTATATTCTTGGAGAGTTTCAGATCATTTGGAGATCTCCTTCATCAGGGTCAAACCAGGTAGGGTTTCAGTCATCTAGTGGGGCACACCATTCAGTGGAGAATTCAGATCTACGGAGTTTGAGAGTGGATTTGGGAATTTGGACATCTGGGTTTTCCTTGGAGTTTCCCGATCTATCATTTGGCATATTTCTCAGGATGACTGGACACTTTTGGTAGCAGAGAAAAATTATCCAGGGCTTCAGCATTCTAGCAGGACGTGGCACTTTCCATCTTGGAGGTTGAGCATTAGTACGGCTCAGATCTGCTTGATTTAGTCTTCATTGTATATACAGCCTTTGGAGGCTCATTTTGTATTGTCGGGAGCATTTTGTAGCAGCTCATATCTATTGCTTGTACGACCATCTGAAGTTTATGCCAGATCGGCCATCTATTGTATTGATCTTACATTGCTCATAATAAAAAGGTCATATCTTTGCTTGTGCTTCTACATCTTGAATATATTGTGATCTCCATGTGTTGATGAATCTTGTATGCACTTAAAAACTCAATAAATTAGTAGTAGTTAGTGATTCCAAGAAAGAATTTGGCTTGGGATCATTACAGAATAAATAAATAAATAAATATGGAATTATTTTAATCAATTGATGGAATTTGAGAAGAATAGAATGATGTTACATACCCTAAATTTATCCTTTACAGATTTGTATGTGACCTACAATGATCCCTTGCAAATTCAACTCTTCAAAAAAAATTGTCCACTTCAAATTATTCCTTGGTAAATCTCTCTTTCACAATCTCCCCTCTAACTTTTGGCAAAATAATGGAATATGGACCAGGGTTTTCTTGTATAAACTTACTTTACAAAATGAAATCCCTGCTCAGTTTTTCACTTTATATTGTGGTGTGTTGATGATAAATGCATGTGTAGTTTTTTTTTTAATTCGGCTCATGGGGCACCTTACATACTTAAGTGCATCGTTGCACTATGTTGACTTAAACACACCAAATAAATAGTTTATAGTGAAAATATAAGTGCAAACCTTCGCAATTAGAATTGTGCAAAGGTTTTCCTTTGTGGAGGTTTATTGTTAGTGTGTATCATAATTTAGTGGACTGGTGTGTTTAAGATATACGTATGCACTTGTGTGGTTAACATGAATAAAGTGCAATGGTTAATTAATAAAGACCTTTAAAACTTTGTTTGAAGTTAGAATGTTGCATGCATCCCAAACTTTATTTTAAGAATGCATACACGTAAATTACATTACTCCACATGATACAAAATGATTATTTGTGCACTTGTAGGATGGGATGTCGTTTCCTTTGGTATAGTATTGTCCCTCTTATTATCTACTTCAAGAGAATTATTTTAGTGCATGAATAAATTAAACTCGGATTATATAATTATTTAATCAAGTAACATATTTATATTATCATTTGATATCTTTGAGGGTTATCTCAAGTGGTCATGAGCCAGATGTGAGACCTCTTATCTCTCCCTCAAAGTTGGGTAGATCACAGGTTCGACTCTTTTGACTCCCTCAGGGTTAGGCTCTGTAATCGGGGCCAATGGTTTACCTCATTTACCATCCATGGATCAAGTGGAAGTACATGGCAGGTTTTCTATGAGGGTTTTCTTGGATTTTTTTATTATATATTATCATTTAAAATATACATACCACATGAGTGTGAAAGATATCATTTGAAGTTATACAAATGATACTTAAACTACAACATGAGTGGAAAATGTATCATTTGAAATTATACAAATGATGCTTAAACTCACACCATCTACCTTAAAAATTCTTTCAAGAGTCTATTTGAAGTCAAAATGTCATATGCTTCCCAAAATTTCTTTTAATAATGTGGATATGTATTGATGATGATTTTATCTCAATTGCAGGGGGTGAAAGGTGATAATATCAAATGGCCAATTCTTCATATTGTATCTCATTCTGTATCATTCCAAGTTCATTAAGTTATCACTTTCCATTTGTAGTAAGTATAGATTTTATGTGTATTTTGATTATCTGATTAAATTTATGATGCTTTTGTACATACATTTGAATAATTATGCATTGAATTTTGCATGATCTTAATTCGGGTTCAAGTTTGGATGTGCAGAATATTCCACCAGTCCAAAAACATCTCAAACTCTTATCAAGAACAAGATACCAAAGGTAAATGGTAGATAAAAATGGAGAACCACTTTACCCTGCCAATTGTAACATGCAATCTTCCAACAAACATATTGGGCCACTTGTACTTCACTGTGAATTAAATCTCTTTTATTACACCCCAGTATTTTTTGGTTGTTCAAAATGTAAAAGGTTGAAGTTGAACCCTTCACGTGGCACACTATTCCATTATTTTAATAATCAACTACCCAAAATTGGTGGTCTAACAATTCCCATTGTGATCAAGGATGCAATGGGTGATATAAAAAAGACACATAGGAACATTTCCATGTGCTCATTTTTTGAAGATTTGGAAGCCAAATACTATGCTTCATCCTAAATTGACCAAATGTCTCCTTCTATTGAGTTATAGTGATCCAAAGTATGATATTAATACTACCCAAAACATCTCTACTTGGAGATCCAAAAAGTTGTATGAGTTGAGAGAGAAGAAATGTCCAAGTAAACACCAAGGTCAATTCAATTGTTGGAGGGTAGTGATGGCTTCCAATCATCTACAAAGTAAATACTAGACATGTTACAGTTGCACTTTGTATGGCACTTGGTTGTCTTCTCTATCTATGCTCGATGTTGGGACTGAATTCTCCTTTTGTGGTAATAATTACATGATTGCTAAGTCTATAATATATGTTGCAAATCTTGGTTTTTTAATACTTTCTCATGTATTCATTCCCCCCAAATAGTTAGTAGCACTTGCACCATATGGTGGTCTTTTTTATAGTCAGAATGATTACTTGAATATTGCTAAATACAAACATAGTATTTCCATTTATAGTATATGCATGAATGGTTATTCTTCCAGAAAATTTAATAGGAAGAACCTATTATATATCGATGGTTGTTGATGCACTCATGGGAATATTGTAGGGTTTATAAATAGTTGTAGGTGCTCATTGTTCAATGAAAATTTCTTAATTGAGGAACACTCCAATGACAAAGATATATTTATGAAAATGAAGGCATCTAGATTTGTTGTTGTGCATGCAATATGTAGTTTGTCTCGTGGTGTTGAGTTCTTAATAAACTATAACTTTTATAGACCACAAATCACTCACCAAAGATGGCTTGAATTGGGACTACCTTGAGATGTCCCCTTGGGGAATAAGAAAAAGATCAATGAGTAGTTGTTTTTTTGGGTTTTCAATGGAATTAATGTAAATGTGTTGCTTAATTTAATATTTGTTTTATAAAGTGGTTGGTTACAAGTGTATTATTGGAAGCAGAAAATAAAAATAAAAAATCATGCTTCTAATAAATGCTTGGTATAATGTTTGAACATACTAAATGAATTTTATTTACTAATATCATTGGTTTAATGTTCAATAATTTTGCTATCAAGATTCTAATGATGGGCAAAATTTTGTTTTCCTAGGCAGGTACCCCCGCGCGTGAGATTTTCCCCTGAACCCCAGCCCGCACACTCTCTGTTGCGACCATCATTGCCTCCCCTAGAGGGGGATCCATACCCCCTCCCCATCTGCATCCCTATGATAGCATTGCATTCTCCTCCATGTTGGCTACCCTCCCCAAGCAACCCAATCCCACACAGTCGCATTTCATCAAAAAAATGGATGAGATATCTTATGTTCCAGTCCAAGCTAGCTCGAGATCACTTGCTCTGAAGTTTGTGAAGAATGTCTTGATCGGGAAATTCACAGGAATTTGGCCCTCCTCTCAGCCCATGGAAATATGAATAGATATGAACTAGAAGCCTCATCTGAAAAGTAATTTCTATCATACCTTCGATGGAAAGGGTTTCTTTTCTTTCTTGTTTGAAGAAAAGGTAGATCAAGCTCTGATATTTAAGAGTGGCCCTTATTTCATGGGTTCATGTGAGATGTATCTGAACTGTTGGAACCCTTACTTTAACCCTAAAAATGATATCCCCTCTATGGTTTTTGTCCGGGTGCTCCTCCCCTTCCTTCCCCTTCACTGCTGGAATGTTGAAACTCTCTACAATATTGGAAACACCTTTGGGAAGTATATAGATCGAGCAAAGCCAAAAGAGGGAATACGGGCCTATGCTCGTATATGTGTGGAAGTAGATCTTGAAAAGGGTCTCCCATAATAAATTAAGCTTACTTTGGACAATTAGACTTACCTCCAACAGGTGGATTACGAACAATTTTCCATCAAATGCAATATTTTCCATGAATATGGGAATTTTGCAAAGAGATTCCCGAAATCCCCAGTTGATCCACTTGCGGGGGAAGCCAGTGAGAAATGGCAGTTGTTGTCGCAAGAGTTGACTCTAGGTTGTAGAAGAGCCAAGCCTTAGCACATTTTTAAAAGAAATAAATCTTGTTGATTGATCGGTCATAGGAGGCTTCTAGGACTAGGTTGAAAATAGTCATTCCACTCATTTATAGATCAGAAACGAAAAGGCATGACCTCGTTTGTCTACTTCATTTTAAAATCAGGAGGATGGATAGAAGATAGAGGATGAACAAAACTGAAAGAAAAATCCAAGTATCTGGTCTTCCTTTCAATAGAAGAAATAACACTGAACTTCAAATATCTGAACACATGTCTTGTCTCACTCATAGAAAGACAGAGGAAAGGCTGTGAACAAATAAAACTTGTAAATAAGGCAAAACAATTAAGATGTAGGTCTTGTTCTACTCACGGCAAAACAGAGGAAAAATTGCACTTTAAGGAATGCTTTAAACTAGCTACAGCAGAGGTATTACTGAATTGTAACCATTACAAGCTGAAATAATGAATGGAAGGAAGAAAGAGCAATGATGAAAACCTCAGAAACAATAATACAGGAAAAAGACAGAATTAGACAGTGACAAAGTATAGAATCTCTTGGTATTTTGTTCTATATTTGCTGAAAAATAATGCATTACAAACCCAGCCTCCGAAAGGCTCCCGGGCTCCCCCCTATTTTGTTCTCTACCTCCTTCTTTTAAAAGAGAAAAATCTAAAAAAAACTCTTAGTGTTCCGGGAAATATGAACCGGTTCGTCTTCCTGGCACTCTGCGACTGACAAATGCGATGTTGGCTCGTTAGACCGTTGCTCATTGTTTTGACAAGTGGACAGGTTCTAATGTCGGGTGTCATTCTGCAATTTAAACTGCCAGACTCACAGTCTCGGCTTCTGCTGTCTCTTTGAATCCCAGAAATTGTGAGACTCAAAACCTTCGTCAACATCCATAGAATTTGAATCTTTTGGAGGAGAGAATTTTTCAAAATCTACAATTTTGCCCGCTACCATGTAGACAGGATAGGCTCTTCTCTTTGTTGGGAAATCTGGAAGATCTAGGCCTGCTTGGATGCAAAGCTCTATAATGGTTGCTAACCTATCAACCATAAACCTTTCCTTATGAGTAACATCTCTTCCTACTCTGTCATAAAGATGGAAAATTTCGACTGTAACCAGGAAGTCATCTATAAGCTTGGCAACACCTTCATAAAGAGCAGTTTTTGCTTGATAAACCTGATGGGTAACTGGCACCAATCTCTGAACCAGTAGCCCATTTTCAGGATGTTGTAGAACTCTTTCGGTGACATCCTAGTTCATTTCCCTCACCTTCCTTGCCCTGCAAATGAGCTCCTTGATTGATGTTATAAGTGGCTTCCTCTTCCTCTTCGGTAATGGCTTGGGAATATCAACATATGGAGTTGAACCCACCATAGATTTGGATTGAGTTTCAGATATAAGCGAGCCCACATTTGCATTGAAACTGTCTGATTGAGACGAAATCCTTTTGAAAAAACTTTGGGCAAACACAGTAGGACTTGTCTCCTTGAGTGGAGCTTATGAATCTAGTTTGAAAAGAGATTAAACAATTAGAAAACTCGGGCAGCCACGGAAGACACCTGCAATACTTCTTCTCGCTAGCATGTATGGAACCTGAAAGCACTGTAAACTTCTAATTTAAAGTACGGTCACTATTAGAAGTTTTGTCTCATTGATTCGTGGACTGTTGTATGGAACCCAGAAGCACATTTTTTCCTGAGGTATCGCTCGAGGGTTTTCTTCCTATTAACCCTCCCTTCTCAGCGCTCCCTGGGGTTGCTGGTTTGAAAGAGGGTAGCTTAAGTTGGGCAGATCCCCTGCATCTATGTTGGGATCCACCTACAACTGCTACGACGATTGTTCTGGCGTGGCCTTCACCTGGCTTGGACTCGGGTAAGTCCTCTTGCAACCCAGTGATGAACACACAGTCAAACTCCAATCCCTTGGCAGCATGAAGAGTCATAAGCTTTACAAAGTTTTTGTCATCTAGATGCCAGGAACTCGTTTACTGAAACAACGCTTTGATCTGGACGCCACTTCACTTGCCATGATAACTCGACCACTGTAGTTTACATAGAAACGGCCAGGACGCAGTCATTACAGTCCAATGTTTCTCCAAGATAGCGGCCATCGGTGATAAACGATTCTTCTTGTTGAGTCAAGGCTGAAAGCTTTGGATTGTTGGTCGAGAGAAACGTATTAAAACGGCCCTTGACAGCATGTCAGTCCCGCCAGGAGAATCTCTCTGACGTATATACAATAGACATAATCAATATCCATGCGTGGCCAATGAAAGTGAAATATGTCCATAACGCCCACATGAGCCAGCGCGCCACCAAAAAAAATGCAACATGTCCATAAAAATGAAGAAACAAACGTTTTCTGCAGTGATTCTCCTGACATGCATGGGTTGCCTAATCCTGTCATAGGCTCCAAATATAGCTGAAATCGCCACCAAGCCCATGCATTGCTCCATGGCCTTTTTGTCTTCTTCTGACACAATGAACCCCAGGCTACCGTGATTGGCAAAACCACAAGCCAATTCTGTCCCTTCGGAATAATTAAAATACTTTTTCCTTTCATTCACATCGAGATTTCCTCCAAAGGTCACCGGAACTGATGTTGAATTAGGGTTTTCGGGTCCTTTCATGTATGTAAGAGAAGACCGATCAATTAATTCATCTTCCCGAATCTCATGAACACTGATATCTGAGACTGAAAACTGTGAATATAATGGCAAGATCGATTCGCAATGGTTGTAGCTTTCCTCAGTAAATATTTCCTCGCTCCATAATCTGAGGGATATTCAAAGATTGGCCATGGAACCTCCAACTCTACTTTAATATTGCTAACATCCTGATCAGGGCTTTGCGGCTTACCAGACCCTAGACTGAGGCCTGCAAGGAAACTGTACGTCAAACACACAACCTGATGGAAGGATGAATTCTTGGAGTTCGAACCGAGATCAGTTGAAGGTGAAGAATTAATCTTGAGAATTTCTGGTGGGGAAGATTTGAGAGCAGCATGGTACAGAAGAAACAGATGATAGTATCAACAATTTGTGTCTCTTCATTTTCACACCATTGCAGGTCCAGCTACATGGGTATCACAGTAGATTCATTTCATATAATCACTTGTCGATTTCGTGACACTCTTTGATAGCCCGAAAGTCCAAAAAGCAGCCTACCCGAACCTTGTTTTTTAAGTGTCCATTGGTGTTCTGGGATTGAACAAAAAACACCAAATTTATTGGGCCCAGCCCATGTATTCTAACCGACTGTGATGCTTACATTTGAAAATAAGAAATATTTTAAAATCCATTGTACACTTGAAAATGTGTTTTCTCGATTAAGACTTCAATCTTTTACCTGTATCGGAATTTCTCACTTATGAACGGACGGGCAAATCAATTGGTGTCTCAGTGGCTTGGAACTGTGAATAGTGGATTTTGATTGCGACATTTCAACCCCCGAAGGTCCTGAAATTTTGCTTAATGCTTTAGGCTTTCAATCTTCTTGAATATTGTTTCCATAACCTGAGGAATATTTCCTATTTTACCACCATCACCATAACGAGTTCCCATGGTATATGTCTTACCAGAACCATTTTGTCCATATGCAAGAACAGTAGCATTATAGCCATGGAACAAACCATCAATAAGTGGAGCAACACATTCTTCAAAAATGGGTGTTGAAGGAGACCCAGTGCTACCATATACATGATCAAATGTAAATGAATGAGAACCAATTTGTACCTTGGGCAGCGCAGTCAATTTTGATATCTGTTACAACAGCAACAACCAAAAAGGAAAATACAATCCACCAAACAAGGAACGTAGTCAGAAAAAGCTCCATCTCAAGAGGGACCTCCCTCCAATCCAAAGTCTCAAGAAGACCATGCCTCCTCTTCTGCAAGTAAATCCATAGACCCTATATCATCCATGAATCAATATGAACCCCTCTCAGATTTGGAGGAAGATCCAATTAACGAACACAATTCCATCCCTTAGTAAACCTCAAATGTGGTTGGATCCCCTCAAATCCCCCTAGAATCTCCCCCATCAATCCCTCTGATGGATCATGAAGAAGGGGAAATCACGGAAAGCTTGCAAGATGAGACCAATCCAGATTCCACACGAATCCCTCCGGTTAAAAATCCAGGCAGGAAATCTAACTACTAGAGTCAAGAGATAGTATCTCAAATGGAAATAGAGCTTGGGAAATAAGGTAGGTTAGATGGACATACTAAAAAAGAACCTAGATCCTCAAGGAACCAAAGTGGCTATGTTCCCCCTAAAGGGGGAAACCTAAAAACAACTTCTAAATGATAAAAGTCATTTCCTGGAATTGTAGAGGACTTGGAAGCGGAAGTAAAGTGTCTCTGGTTAGAATTCTAGTCAGACCAGAATACCCTCAAGTCCTCATGCTCAAGGAAACAAAGTTGAATGATATTGAATCCCTTCAAGAAAGTAGATTCATCACTCCAGTAAAGGTTTAGCAAACAACTCGAGAGGGGTCTTTATTGGCCTATGAACCCTTTGGAATCCTTAGTTGCTCATATTAGAATATTGGACAAGTTTGCCTCATTGGTTGCAGGTGACCTTGACACATCTTACTTATGGTAAGTCCTTCTCCATTTTCAATGTTTACATCCCTTCTATATATCACAAAAATATTCAATGTTGGAACTCTCTTCTAAGTCTATAGAAAAGCAATAGACCTTCCCCCTAATCATAGCAGGGGAATTCAACACTACCCTACATGCCAATGAGAATATAGGGGGTAATAGTGTGTGTAACTCCACCCATGAACATATGGAATATCTCTTAGCAGGCCTAGACTTGCTAGATATAAAACCCTCTTATGGTCACTTCACCTGGTCCAACAAACACTAGGGCCCAGGGCACATTGTAGCAAGGTTAGTCAGGTTCTTTTTCAACAGAAGTATTCTAGAAGACTTAGCCTTTCCCTTGTCCCATATCATTCCTTGGGAATGTTCAGATCATTTTCCCAATAACCTTGAGCTATCTAAGTTTGCTTCCAGAGTTTTGAGTTGGTGCACCATAGGAAAGGAGCAAGCTAGGGTTTGACAATCACAGACACAACAGAGCGCAGCATGGTTACCAAAGGGGGTGGTAATGGAACCCCCTCATAGAAAAAGGTAGTGATGGACATGGGGAAAGGCCCACGAGGTGGAGGTTTCAAGGAACCAGTGATGATCACCTCGGGTTCAGGACCGGAAAAAAAATTAAGAAAGCAACCTGAAAAAAAGGGATTGCATGGGGGAAGAAGCCAGAGAAACCCATATTGAAGCGCAAGAACCAAAAGACCCCAATGGGGTAGAAGGGCGCAACCCATGTAAACCTAAAACAACGTTGATACCCAAGGCGATATTGGAAGACCCACAAACCCAACTCTTCCAGGACCAGATGAAGACACATGCACTAATTTGCAAGTTCATGGGTTTGTGGCCCACAGAAAGAACGTTGCGCAACTGGATAAAATATCATTGGAATCCAAGCAGGGAAGTGGAACTCCACCTGGGTTTGAAAGGCTTATTCACAGAAATTTTCATGAATCTGGAGGATAGGGATAAAGNGGCATACTTCCATGCCTCAGCAGGACTATACAGGCGGCCATGGAAGGAAAACTTCTCCCTAGAGAAAGAAACCTTCAAGAATGTACCCATATGGTTGTGGTTGTACTCTTTGTCGCTAGACTACTGGCTACCCTCCACCTTTGAAGCAATCGAGAACAAACTTGGAAAATATGTGAAGACATTGGAAGCAACCCTAAAAGGGAGATATACCTCCTATGCAAGGATCTGCATAGAGATGGATGTTTTAGGGGCACTCCCAGAAGACATAAGCTTGGAATTCAGGGATGAGAAATGGATACAAAGCATCGATTATGAGCAGATCCCATTCAGATGCAGAATATGCCATGAACATGGACACCTATTCAGAGAATTCCCTCTCAATAAAAAACAAGAAGCGGAAAACACCAAAATATAGCAGGATGAGGATGGGTTTATCAAGTCGAACCAAAGAAACAGAGCAAACAAGAAACCAAGTAAAACCCCAATGGGAAGCAATATGGAAGCCATGACTAGAACGAAAGGGCGTGACAAAACCTACAAAGGGGAAGAAGGAGGAAAGGAAAAGGAAAAATCCAAAGAAGCTAAGGACCAAGCCACAAATGAGAACACAAACAATCCAAGCAATAAGATGGAGCAGGGGGGTAGTGCAACTCCTATGGACGGAGAAACCAGAGATGCCAACACACCAAGTGAGGTAGGAATGGAAGATATTGACCTCAGAGATATTGTGGAAAGGGAAGGAATAGATCTCCCAAACATATTGTAGCAATGGAAAAGGTAGGGTGTAGACAATGTAACAACGGAGCAACTAGATCATATCCAATACCTATTCCTCCTAAGGGTGGAAGAAAAATCCATAGGGATCAAGCTCACACACAGGGAGATAGGACACTTAGGAATCAAAGCAGGCGAGGGATAATCACATCTCTCACCCAAGCAGACGCGAAGGAAGAAAGGCAGGAAATC
>ML811895.1:249220-292207 GCA_009831015.1 Picea engelmannii | reverse complement strand
CCCCACATGTTTAAATGAATATTATAACATGGAATATTAGAGGCCTAAACAGCCCACGAAAACAAAGAATCCTTAAAAACAAACTAAGGAAGGAACAACCGGACCTTTGTTTCATCCAAGAGACAAAGTGTATTGTAGATAGAATGGAAACAATCAACAAAAAATAATGGAGGAAGTACAAGACGTTGGTTGTTGAAGGACAACAGATGGTAGGCGGTATTCTCACTCTGTGGAACCCACAAGTGATGAATCTACTAGAAGCCGAAGCCACCAGATACACATTTTCAGTTAACATGCAAATCATAGGTAACACGGAGGTGATTCTATGCACTAATGTGTATGGTCCCCAGATGTTGGAAGAAAAGAAAAGAATCCTCCTAGACCTAGAAAACCTAAAAGATCGTTATAGCAACCTCCACCGGATCGTGGTCAGAGAATTCAACATCATCACGACACTTGCAGAGAAAAAAGGAGGCACTAGGAGACTGGATAGAGATGTGGAAGAATTTTCAGGTTTCATTAACACAGTGGAGATGGTGGACATCAAAACCAGTAATGGCCAATTCACATGGAACAACAAACGGATAAATCAACATCAGATAGAAATGAGGCTAGACATATTCCTGGTGTCAGAATCCATCATCCTACAGTGTTTAAATTTAGACTGCATCATCCTTCCCTGGGGGGTTCATATCATTGTTCAGTCCAACTGGAAGAAAACTTCCAAACCACACCAAAAAACAGACCTTTCATATTCGATAAATTTTGGATTGAACATCCCACCTTCAAGGAGAACATCAGCCAATGGTGGCGGAAGCCACAACCTAAACAAGGGACAAGGACGTTCAACCTTTATAAGAAACTTAGGTACATCAAACATAAACTCAAGGAGTGGAACAAGGAAATCTTTGGAAACATAAACTAGGAAAAAAGAATTATTGAAGACAAAATGAGGAACCTCCAGGAAATATGCATAGACATGGGCTATACAGAGGATCGAAAAAAGGAAGAGATCCAACTAAACCAGGAATGGGAATAAATATGCCAATAGGAAGAGACTCTATGGCGCCAAAATTCCAGAATCAGGTGGCTAAATGAAGGAGAGAGGAATACAAGGTTTTTTCATAGAACCACCATAGCTAGAAGAACCCACAACAAAAACCTAAAAATTTGGGATCAGGATGGGATCGAGAGAGAGTCCCACAAGGAGATCAAAAATATATTGGTAAAACACTTCTATGGGATAGCCCAGGAACCCAACCAAGATCGAACGAAGGCCATACAAAGGATAACTCAGCACATCCCTAGGCTAGTTACCGAGGAACAAAATATCAACCTAAACAAACCCATCGCTAAGGAGGAAATTGACAAAGTGGTCTGGGAAATTTCCAATGGAAAGGCCCCAGGTCCAGATGGTTTCACAGTGGAATTCTTCAAAGCTTGTTGGGAAGTGGTCAAACATGAAATCTATGGGGTGGTGGAAGACTCTAGACGCTCGGCCTCCATTTTTAAATCTTTAAATGCCACAATGATTACTCTAATCCCCAAGGAAAATGAAGCTAAAACCCCAGACGGCTATAGACCCATAGCATTATGCAATGTGGTTTACAAGATAATCTCCAAAGTCATAGATAATAGACTGAAACCTCTCCTACCCTCACTGATTTCCCAGGAACAGGTAGGTTTTGTATAAGGGCGACAAATTTTGGACAACATCATCCATGCCCATGAACTGATACACATGTTGAAAACCCAGAGGAGAGGGGGGATGATAATCCAACTTGACCTATCAAAGGCTTATGAAAAAATTAACTGGAACTTTATGGTCAAAACATTGGAAGCTTTTGGCTTTGTGCAACACTGGATCAACTGGATTGTCAGCCTAGTTTCAATGACTAGTTACTCATTTTTAATCAATGGAGCCTCAGCCAAACCCTTATGGACTTCAAGAGGAATCAGACAAGGAGACCTGCTATCACCTTTCATGTTCATTCTGATGATGGAAGGACTCAGTAGAAGCATAAAAAGTGCAACTGCAGTAGGAGAAATAACATGCATCAAACCTTTCGAAAACTGCCCTACCTCCATGCATCAACAGTTCGTTGACGACACCTTACTCCATTGCACACCCACGGTCAAGGAAGCAAAATCATATAAAAGAATCCTAGAAGTGTTTGGGGAAGCCTCGGGAGTGGAGATCAATCACTCCAAATCCATGATATATTTCTTCAATACCAACCTGACAATTCAAAGGAACCTGTCAAATATTTTGGGGTTTGAATGCAAAACTCTCCCAACGAAATACTTGGGAATTCCCCTGACAGACAGATCATGCAAAATGGAAAAATGGGAAGGAATGATCAACAAGCTATAGGAGAGGGTGAAAAACTGGACTTACAGATCCCACAACCTTGCGGGGAGACTTGTGTTGACCAAAGCGGTTCTGCAAGCAATTCCAACCTATATGATGTTAGTGTTTCCCGCTCCCAAAGGAATACTCCAAAAAATAAGAGCCATCCAAAGGGACTTCCTATGGTGAGGAGTGGAAAGCAAGAAAAAATGGGCCATTGTGTCCTGGGAGAAGGTTTTCAAATCAGGCTTGGGGTTACAAGACCCACAAGTAACTAACGAAGCCTACGAGGCCAAACTCCGGTGGAGATGGGTCAAAGAAAAGTCAACACCATGGGCAACCCTCTGAAAGGCCAGGCATGCCCCAGACATCAACAACCAGGATCAAATTCATTTTATGAGCAGAAGAGAAGGATCAGCCACCTGGAATCTAGCCTGGTGCAACAAAACCTGGATCCAGAAACACAGCTTCTGGGAAGTGAGGAATCGTAAAACAACCACATTCTGGGAGGATGCGTGGCAACAGAAAACCAGAATGGAAAATCCAGACAGGGAGGAACTCCAACAAGAGATCATTGCGCAAGGAAAAATCAAAATCCATCACTACTGGAAACAAGAAAATGATCATGACAGATGGAGGATCTGGGGCAAACTCAATCCACAAAACAAAGATCTGATCGCAATAATAACAAAAGAGGTGGAGGAGGAAATGGGGAAATGGAAAATAGTAGTCTCAGAAGAAGATGACCAACTAAGATGGGGAAGGAAAAATGGATGGGAATTGAACTTAAAAGCATCTCGGAATTACATCACAGACCAGGACTAAGAAGACCTGGCGCAATAGTGGGGAAAGATTTGGGGCAGCCCCCAGTGGCCAAAAATCAAAATGTTCAAATGGCTAGTACTCCACAACCGAATTCTAACCAGGGAAAACCTAAGGAAAAGAGGTTTCATAGGCCCATCACGATGCCACCTCTGTCAAGTGAAAGAAGAAACAATGAACCACCTCCTCGATGAATGCAATTACACAGAAGAGATATGGGACTGGGCGGTAGGCATCTTTCACCAGTCCAATAGGACCCAAGGTAACATCGGCGCAACCATCAATAATTGGAATGAGAGTTACAGCGAAAATGAAATGGTAAACCTTTACTGGAACCTCATACCAGGGATGATCATATGGGCGATATGGAAAGAAAGGAACCGGGGCATCTTCATGAATGAAAGCCTCCTGGAAGGGAAACTCAAGGAAGCAATAATCTCACAAATCCGAGAAACGGTACAGAGCCGCAACTGCCAGAATGAAAGAGCGCAAATCACAGGACAGGACTCATGAATCCTGGAAACCTTTCACCTAAAAGACGAGCGCAAAAACACACAGGTAGGGCGGCCACCACAACTCCAATTAGGAGAGCACAATTGGACACCTCCACCGGCAGGGTTCCTCAAGTTAAATTTTGACGGGGCAGCAAAAGGAAACCCAAGAATGACATGAATGGGAGGGGTGATTAGAGATAGTGGGGGTAACATAATCCGGTTGTACGTTGGAAGCTTGGGAAACTCAACCAACAACGTAGCGGAATTTTGAGCCATGGAGGTCGGTCTCAAAATTCTAAGCCGAGAAAGGATTACCAACACTATCGTGGAAGGTGACTCCACCCTAGTCATCAACATGGTGAAGAGACTCCAAAACAGCACCAGAGTGGGCAAGGTTCAGAAACACTGGCGCTTGGCACACTCCCTACAAAAAATCCGGGAGCATTTGCAAATGATTAACACCGTGGAGTTGCTCTGGGTACGTAGGTCAGCAAATGGTTTGGCAGACATAATTGCCAACGAGGAGGATAGGAAGGAAGGACCAGAACTAGATACTACCTGGATCAACATCCCACAAGGACAATTTAGAACGGACTGCACCCAACTAGCGACAAAAGACCGGGACAAAGATTAATCAAGGAAGGTCACATCGAGGAGGGCAGCGAAAGGCTCGAAGGACCCAGGCAGGATATGACTGCCCAACACTCGACTACCAATCACAATGTCAAATCAAATTATACAACAGGCAAGGGTATGACAACAAGGTCGTGTCAATAGTAAGATTTGCAGGGAAATCCCGTGGGAAAGTATCGATGGAAAAAAGCAGGCAACTAATGTTGTAAGGCAAGAGGGATTGACACAGACTAGTATTGATCCACCATGCCAAGGACGAGGTACGGGGAATTGTCCAGTAGGATATCAAGCGAGCAAGGGAAAGGGCCAATACAGGAATAACGGTCGAGTCATCATTATCATACGTACCGTGACGGGGAAAAGGACGGGAGGTTTCACCTCTATGAGAAGACCATGATTAGAAGGACGAGCCTGCAGCAGGGAAAGTTCAATAAGAGAATAAACAGCAAGAAGAAAGGCAAATAGAAGAGAGCAATTGCAGAGGCTACCAAAAGACACAAGGGCAGGGAAAGGAGGAACCCCCGCGTAGATAGGAACAGGTTGAGAATGTAGCAAAGGAGAAGCCATAGGGTAGACAGGATGGTGCGTATGAAGAGAATGAACAACAAAATAAACTCCCAGGGGAAGGGAACTCTGAACAATCATCGACGGGTTTCAAGGATGGAGCAGGCGGAAAAAGATGTGGAGGGAACCTTTCATACTCTAGTTGCACCGAAAGGAAAGGAAACCATCACCCATATGGAGAAGGAAATCAACGAAAAGCGCAAGGGAAAAACATGGGATGCTCTGGCTAAGGAAGCGGACTGGGTAACTGACCCAGGAGCCACGCAGCCTAGGGAAAACCTCTACCACAAAACGGTGGAGATGGCATGGGAAATAAAGATGTTGATTGGCAAAGTGAGCTCATAGAGGGAGGATGCCAGACGGGAGAACAACAAGGAACACATGAAATTGTTGAATGAAGTCTTGAGGTGCCTCATCAGTCTAGAAACCATTACCAAACTGTTAAGTAAGGTCGAGATGGACTAGAAAGCCAAGTTGGAGCGGTTGGCTGCTCAATTCCACCTCTACCTGTGCTACGTCCATCACATGGACATCACGTCAGCTGATGGGAAAGGAGAGCCAACACATATGAGAAATACTCACACGGTCCCCCAAAAGGAGGAGAATAAGGGCCAGGCGGATGAAGGAAAGAAACATATCATCATCCTGGACTAGTGTATGGTTAGTCTATTGTCAAGTCAATCGGGTCAGTCCTGTGTCAATCTCAGCTTCTGTTATTGTTATTTTGGTTATCCTTTTCATGTGTGTTGTGCTTATACTATCAAAAATTGGATTTGGTAGGACTGGGTTGGCTTCCCATGGTGGTAGTCCAGTCCTACCCCTTGCCTATTTTAGAAAACCCAACTCGGGAACCTCTGGCATGGTTTCCTTTTTGGCAGACCAGAGAGTTCCCCTTTTTTGTATCATAGCCCCCCTTTAGAAATATAGGTTCTTAAACTCACTTACAAAAAAAAAAAAAAAAAACTTGAGCTATCTAACCCTACTTCCTTTGGTCTCATTCCCTTCCGCTTCAATCCCCAGTGGGCTCTTGATCCTTCCTTCTTGGATCTGGTCTCTTCCACCTTAAGCTCTTGGATCCAAGGCTCCCCTATCTTCATTTGGGAACAAAAATTAAAAAATACCAAAAGGGCTCTACAAGAATGGGTAAGACTCAAAGAAGATAAATAAAATAAAGAACTAAAGGTTCTTGAAATGAAAATAGAGGAGGTATGTAGCACCATGGAAACAACGCCCATAACCCCATCCCTTTTGGTTGAGGAGCAATGTAACTTCATGGAATATTAGAAAGTTCTAAGGGCATATGAATAAAAATGGTGCCTCAAGTCCCAAAGTCTCTAGCTACAGGTGGGACATCGCAACACTAAATTATTTTATCGCCAAGCTAAAGCCAGAGTTTGGAAAAAAAAACTAAGATTAGGGATTCAAACGACACAAATATTTCTGGGAAAGATCAATTTAAGACCACAAAAAAGAATCACTTTGAGAATCTATACTCTGAAGATGGGCTGGGAGACATTCATTCTCAAGAGAACCTTCTCAATAATATTCCCCCCCTTGTCAGTCTCGAGAATAACGAGGTGTCATTCCAGCCGGTAACTAAATCAAAAATATTAGGGGTGTTGAAACAAATGAACTCAGATAAAGCCTCAGGCCCGGATGGCTTCTCAGCCCATTTATACCTTTAATGTTGGCATATTATCAAGCAAGATTTGCTCTGGATGGTTCAGTATGTTCAAAAATATGATAGAATGGGGGGGAATATGAACTCCTCCTTTTTATCTCTCATCCCTAAAGAGTCTAACCCCTCTTCCTTTGCCATATTCCGACCTATATCTATATGTAACGCCTCTTACAAAATTATCTAAAAAATGATTGCCAATAAAATAATGCCACTCCTGCCCAAACTAATTTCCCCAAACCAAGTGGATTTGTTGAGAAAAGGAAGATGCTAGATAACAATGTGTTAGCTCAGGAGGAAATCCACTACAGCAGAGGACGAAGAGAAAAGGTAGTGGTCATTAAAATAGATATGGAAAATTCCTTTGATAGGGTACAAAACAACTTTCTCTTTGCCACTTTGACTAGATTTAGGTTTGGAGCTAATTTTCTTACGTGGGTCACATCATGCATTACTAATCCAAAAATCTCGTCGATGATTAATAGGAGACCTACATATTTTTTCAAAATCTCTAGAGGGTTGAGGCAGGGATGCCCCTTTTCGCCCCTTCTTTATATTTTGATGGTGGAGGTATTAAGTAGGCGACTAAAAAGGGTGAGAATTGAGAATTCCATTCCTGGAATCGAAATAACACAAGGGGAAAGTAGAATTAACCACTCACAGTTTTTATATGACACTCTCCTAATGGGAGGGGCATCCAAAATCATTGCTAAGAGATTTAGGGATATCCTAGAAGAGTATATGAGAGCTTCAGGGGGTAAAATTAACAGGAAAAAAAACCACATCTATGTCTAGAATATCAACTCAAGGACAATAGAAAATATAGCAAGTATCCTTTAGTTCCCCCTGTTGGATAACTGACACTCTTTCAGATATTTGGGCATCCTTATTTTTCTTACCTCCCTCCCTAGTTTAGCTTGGGCTCCCATTATTGAAAAAATCATTTCTAAACTCTCTCAATGTGGCTCTAATGAATTAACCCAACAAGAAGAGTGATCTTAATTAAGTATGTACTTTCAACCCTCCCTATCTTTTAGTTTTCTTCCCTCCTTTCTCTAGCAAGCAACAATACCTCTATTTCCCGAGAACTTAGGAGATTCATCTGGCTAGGAGGGAAATCCAACACCAAGAGAATGTATCTCATCAATTGGAATGTGGTCAAGGCACCTAAGGCACACGACGAGCTTGGAAATATTGATCCAACCCTGTCCAATATGGCCCTTGGAGCTAAAATCCTTTGGAAATTGGTCTCCAGAAGAACGGATTGGTGGAAAATATTCCTCCTTCACAAATATTTCGCTGAGGACATGCTCAGATTTCTAGATGCTCCTCCTCAAAGAACGGTTGGTTCCCCTATTTGGATACTTTTGAAGGCTTCTCTTCCCTTATTCCAAAGTAAGGTTACTTGGATTCCTGGGAATGGTCGTCAGATATCTATTTGGGAGGATATCATCATGGGGAACCCTCCTCTTTAGCAAGATCTCACATTAATTCCTTTGTTTTCTTGGTTTCAAGAGCACGACATAACTACTCTATTTGACATTTCACAATGGAAATCCTCTGGAAATTGACCTGGCTGGCAGCTAAGGGATATTCCCAACCATCTCCAGGAGCCTCTTCATTCCCTCTTCTTCAGCCTAAAAGGATGTCCTCCCACTCATATAGTGCTTAAGGATTCTCACTGATGGGGGAAGGGCTTGTACTCAGTATGAAAAGGGTATGAATCCCTCATAGCCCGGTCATCCATTCCCCCCAAATCAAGCTTGTGGAAAAAAAATTGGAGCAGTGATTGCCTCCCAAAGATCAATATGTTCTATTATACTTTGGCCCATGGCAAGATCCTCACGGGGGGGAATTTGAAAAAAAATAGGTTTTAGGGGGCGCTTCAGGTGTATTATTTGTTGTTAATATGTAAAAAGAAGTGAGAACTTATTCTCTAAATGCTCATTTTCTAGGGAGGTTTGGTTGGTATCCCTTCAAAACATTTTTTCCAAAATTCGGTGGCCAAACTCTCCCAACAAACTCTTCAGTAGATGGAAAGATTCATACAAAGGCTCTCTGGAAAATAAGCAAGATTTCAAAGATATATTTTTGGCCCTACCTAAATTCACTTCTTGGAAAATATGGCTTGCAAGGAATCACACCCTCTTCTCAGAATAAAAATCCACCCTAGCTCTAGTGGCCTCTAAAATCCTGGGATTACTTGTCGAGCACTTCAATTCAAGAAAGAAAAATATGCCTCCCCAACAACATCTAAAACAAGATGAAGAAACTTGGTACCAGCAACTCAATCTATCCCAGACAACCCAACAATCCAACTTTCCAAATGCAGTCCGCTCCAACCCTTTCAGATCTCCTTGGTAGCTTCATGTAACATCTCAGGAGTTTGACGAATGGAGGAAGACACAGTCCAAGCATATCCTAAGTTTTTATGGAGCCTCTAAAGGAAAACCTGAGGCGGAAAGTATGGGTGGGGTCATTCTTAACCCAAGAGGTAATACTAGGCTCCTTTATTCTTGGAACATTGGTAATCAGGCATAAGAGTATGCACTTCTTCAAGGATTGCAATTGGCTAGGAAACAAGGAATATATTCTATGACACTTCTTGGAGATTTGAAAGTTGTAATCAATCATGTGAGGATGAAGACATTGCTATAGATATAAAATTGAGTGCGATATTCTGGCAAATCCAACAAGAGACCGAGGATTTTCATAGTATAGTCCTTATCCACATTCTTCGTCAAAACAATGTATTTTTTTATCACCAAGCCAATCTGGCTATCAGACACACAATAGGGACACTAAATGTAAATGAGCAACCCTCCTTGAAATTTATCCCATGATCTCAAACACGATTTTCATCCCTCCTTGAACTTTATCCCATGATCTCAAACACTATTTTCATCCCTCCTTGATCTAAATCACATTCTCAGAGGCTCCAACCTGGACCCCATCATGGGCTTCATCAAAGATACAATTCAGATGTAGCTTTCCATATCTTCCAAGCCTCTCCACCAATCCATGGTAATGATGCATGGCAGAGAGTTTAGGACACGTTGGGGATTTTTCCACCCACACATGAAAGAAACTCACTTTATTGCCTCCTTCCTTCTCCCTAGATTAAGTCACCTATACTCCCTCTCTAGGTGTGCACATGATATCCTCCTCCCACACATTTTCATACATCTCCCCTGGCCCATATCTTTCTGGGCACCATGGTTATCATACTCTCGTGTAAGTGGTTAGAATCATCTCTACTTCCCTTGAAATCACCCACTCATGGTTCAAGGTATATCACTCCTCAATGTCAGTTGATTACTCTATGTGAGTGTATCTCCCTTCTTCTGGATATCGTGAGTGACTCATTCCATCTTCCTTGGCTACTATCCCTTAATTGTTGGACAGTTAATTTAAGCATATCGAAATTGGCATTTGCTCAGAAAAATTTAGAGCTCTTGGTGAATTCACTCTTGGATCAACACTAACCGATCACTTCTCTTATGTTCATTTGTCCTTCAAATGCAACAGGGATCCAAACCATGGCCAAGAGAATTGTTTGAAGCGTGCATTGGAGAAGGGAGCCTTCAGAAGATGAACAGTTTGACCTCATCAATTCAGTCCAAGCTCTCTAGATCCAAGTTAATGGAATTTCTTCTCAAGTTCTTACAACGTTAGATATTCTGGTGGAGAACATACATGGCCAACAACAACTCCAGGATGAATGTGCATCTATAAGGACTGAATTGGAATATTTTTTCTCTAGGCCGAGTTCCCCATTGTTAGCTCGATCTATCAGAAACAATTTTGAAGACTTATCATCCCCTGGTCTGCTCCAGAATATCCAGGACCTGAATTCACCACCAAATCCTAAAGATGCAAGATTTGACAAGAAAGATCCTCCGATCTAGTAATTTCTAGATGTTGTGTTTTTGTATTTTGATCCTAGGAATGTTTTACAGACTTTACTACGTGAAATATTTTGGAATTCATTCCATCCTCAGGCGAGTCTTTAATATTCAAGATAGCATAGTTTACTCTCATCCTATTTTTGTATTTATTGAGAAGGCTATATTTTGGATATGTAAGAACTCTTTCTGCAAGTTCTCTTGCAATGTTTATAAATAAAATTTCCCTAATTTTATTAAAAAAAAAATTATAATGATGAGAAACCTATCTACCATCTAATGTTGCACCCCACTATGATGTGAAATTAAGATAAGGTTGTTAAATGAGCATATCTTGGAGAGGAATCATAACAAGCATGGTTGAACCAACCACTTATTCAATTCCCACTACATCCTGAGTCACCAGTCAAAATTTCTACGGTAACATTGGTTCTTCACATCTTGGGGATGAAGATAATAATATAGAGGTGGGTATGAATGATTTATTACAAGATATACCATGGACGGAATTTTGTTACCTACATTCCAACAACATGAGATAGGGGATGATGATCATATCACGAATACCTTCTTCAGAAGCCTTAAATATGTTTCCACCACCCCTCTCTTTGGGCATGGGTCAAGGTCTACCCAACTAGGGACAACAATGTTACTGTACAACTTAAGAGCAATGTTGCATGTTTCTTGGTACTACTATTATTATTGATCATTAAGTCCCTTATATTTTAGCAAATCTTGTCACAATCAACAATGAAGAGGGAGTTCATGCATGCTTGAAGACAATGTACATTTCTATTGGACACTAATTACAAGTTACCCAAAGATAAGGTACTTCCAAGTGATTGTCCTCCCTAGTAGATGTGAATAGGCAAAGAAACTACTGAAAAAATTGAGTGTTGAGTACATATCATATTTCACTTGTTCGAATGATTGCATTCTATACAGAGGTAAATAGGCAAACAAAGACATAATTCCAAAATTCAGGCATGACAAGTACCAAACATTAAAAAATAAGGGCAAGGAACATAGTCTTCCTTATAAGATACTAAGGCACATGCCTATAATCCCAAGGATTCAAAGGATTTTTTGTTGCAAAGAAATAGACATGTTGCAAGGGTGGAATCCATCACATATAAGTGAGTTAGGAGTTATGTGGATCCTAATGGATTCAATAGCCATGAAGCATATGGAGGATACATGGTCTAATAAATTCAAGGATGAATTATGAATCCTTCAACTGAGCATAGCCATATATGGAGTTAACTTGTATCCCCTCCAAAACACCAACTATTCTATCTGGCTAGTGGTAGTGATAAATAACAATATCCCCCAATGGTTCTCCATGAAGAATTAACATCCTATGTTTCCTTTTATAGTCCTTGGTAGAATACAAATAAAGATAATTAATGTCTACCTCCAACCATTTATCAATGAATTGAACAAATTATGGGAAGGGATACACATATATGATGTATCAAAACCCATCTAAGAAGAAAGGTGTTTTACGTTATGTGGCATATGTGCATACACCACGTACATTATCCAAGACTACGAGTTTGTCCAAGTAAGAATGTCAATTTATTCTTTTATATCTATCATGTTATTTGACACATTTAATTTGGTGCAACTATATTCTTTGGTGATACTGTGTTTTATATACAACAACATCACAAGTCTTGTAACAAAAGGGTATCATGGATTTAAATGTTTGGGACCTTCTACAAAGGATAGGTGGTCCAACCACCTATAAAAGTTGGTGTATGACTACTTGATGGTTTCCCTTCCTGAAGACCACCCTTATAGAATAGTATCATATGATTTCAATGATAAACCATAGAGAACTTGGATACCTGAAATTTTGTCATTGACAAATTGGCTTAGGACATATGGCACAAAGGATGAGAAGGAAATTGTTGAATTGTTTTATTCAAATGGCGAACATATGTTCAATGATCCTAAATTTTTCAACACTGATGTTAATAAAATTATCATTGGGATGAAAAGGAAATATATATCTTATGAGCTTCCATATTGAGAGTGTCTTAAGATTTCTCACTTACTAGATCCCATGCATATATTAAAAATGTTTCATCTTCTTTGTGGATGAACATATCATTGAAAAAAAGTGACACATTTGGTGTTAGCAAAGATCTTGTTTCTTCAAATACTAAAAAGAGACATTTGCCAAGAAACGAAAGAAGAGGAGAGTTTGGTCCCTCGTGGGATTTTAAAGAAGGTGATGTCCCATGGATTTTGAAGGAGGATGATCTTTATTTGGCAAAGGATGTTATACTAGTTGTGAAGGTGCCTTCTTTATATGGGTCAACTCTACGACGTTGATTCATCGTAGAATAACATTTGTTACGATTGAAATCACATGACCATCTAAACCTTCTAAGGGCATGTATGTAGATTGCATGCTTCTTTTTTGTAGTGTAGGTTATAAATGCTATAAACTCATAGTTTTATGCTAGTTAAATTTGTATGTGTTTAGTTTGTAGTGCCATTATACTTTTCTCATGCATCGCTATGTGAACCATGAATTCCCACAAAAATTGTGACATGCCATATCTAAATTATTTGCATTTGTATGTTGGATTATATCAAAGGAGATTGACATGGCTAACACTCCATGGTGGCATTGAGAAATAGCTAAAATGGTTTGTATGTTTGACAAGGGATTTCCCATGAGTTCATGGATTTGAAAGTCCATATTCTAATTCACCTAGCTAATTAGGTTGAATTAGCAAGGGTGGTCTCATGTCATTAGATTTTCTTCTTAGAGAGGTACATAAAAAATTTGAAGGGGTTTGTTTGAGAAGGGGTAAAAACCTAAGGGGTCTATGACAGAGGGGTAAATAGTATACAAAAAATTCTATTATGCTAGTGAGTACATTAAGAAAATAAATGACACACTACATGTAGTGGTTTGGGACGACCATGTTGGCATGTTTTACAGACAGTGTATGCTTGTCATTGATGGCAAGTACAGCAGCAAAGATGGCAGCAAACGTGCAAAGGATTGTAGGCAGGTCATTGATGACAAGATTAGAGTAAGCATCGATGAAAAACAAGAACAAAGTAAGATCAGGAGTAATTAGCGCAAAGTCGATTGCAGTGTCTAAGCTCGGGAGGAGAAGCGTCAGTGATCGTTGGATCCCAGTTAAATTCCCGAAAAAAGGAGGACCATCAGATCTGATTGTAGACAAGAAGAACGTGCAGAAGAGGAGGACAGATCTTAGGCGTCATATCTGAGCATAAGTTCCGACCATCGTTGGATCAGGAAGAACTTGCACGTTCTTTAAAGTGTAATATCGAAGTGGTGGTCCAACTCCATTTCGGAGTTTTGGCTATCGGGATTTCGGAAATCAGGAGATGGAGATGTCAAGAAATCCTACCACAGGAGTCTCGAAATCGCGAATTAATTCTAACCATCGGATCGAGGACTAATCTGAACTGTTGATCAGGCATAATGAAGGCTCATAGAGTTGCGAAGCCTCGATAAAATCTTGATCGTTGATCCAAGAGGGACGCGTGGCAGAAGATCAGATCATGTCAAAGACTCCATTTCGGGGTTTCGCGAATCGCGACTTGGAGAGTCAAGAAACAATACCACAGGAATGTCGAAATCGCAAAATGATCTGAGCTGTCAGATCAAGGTTTGATGTGGACCATTGATCCAACCCCATTTCGGGGTTTCGGATACCGAAAATTGGAGTGTCGAAACACTTTGCAATAAGAATGATGAAATCGCGATATGATCGGAGCCGTTGATTCAAGATCTGATCTGGACCATTGAATCATAGGACAAGTGGCAAGCGATTGGAATTTCGCTGACTTGGAGTCAACATAGCATGGTGTGGAAACTCGCTAGATGCGAGATCGCAAAAAGATCAGGACCGTCGGATCACCAAGAATGTGGATTGTTGATCTAAGCTCCATTTCGTAGTTTCGCCTATCGCGACTTGGAGTGACGAGAACCTCCATCTAAGGAACAACGAGATGAGAATTCACAATGAGATCTGGACCGTCAATTCATCGAGATCGTGGACCGTCGATCAGGGTCGATGAAGGTCATAAGGTCGCGAAAATAGCGAAAAGGTGAAATGGATGTAGCTTGTGGTCACATCGGTGGAAGATGGGGGAAGGAGCTAGTGCGAACAAGCTCCTTTTCGGAGTTTCGGGGATCGTGACTAGGAGTGTCGAGACACTTGGTCACACGAATGTCGAATTGTCGAATGTCGAAATGCCGAAATGAATGGAAGATCCCATGGAGCCAATCCAACGGTGCAGCTGAATTTGAGTATGATCATAGGGCTAATGTTGCTCTTCACAGTGTAACTGCTAGAAACCATTGATGGTTTATGCCAAAAGATTCAAAGAGACTTCTGTGTGATCGCCAAAGGAGATGAAGAGTCTCCAAGCTTCTTCCAGTGAATGAAGACTATTCTTAGAGGGGATTGACAGATGGATGAGCATTGAAGTATGTAACTGAAACAGAAAGGATAAGCTCAATTGTGCCAGAGAAGACGAGGGGTCTCAACTGTCAGAGAGGCTGAGGAATCTCAGCTGAACACCTAGTGATGCTGGATGCATAGTGGGAACCACCAGAGAAGCTGAAGAGTTGCGATGATCAGGCAGAGCACTCGAGATATGGAGGAGATCGGCGTGGTGGGAGCATGCAGAGGAATTGCGCACATTGCATGCACAAGGTGCACATAATTGATAAGTACACGGTACAGAGAAGAGATGGGGTTGTGGTTGTGATGAGGGATTCAGGAGGGCAGAAGGAGGAGAGTACAGTAGCTGAAATGCAGAGCAGAAGAATGGTGGATCAAATGGAGATGGCACACAGTGTGTAACGTGAGAAGAACATAAAGCGTAGAGGAGTGTGCAGAAGACACTAATGCAGGCAGAGCAGCGTAGTATAGCAGAATAGTGATAAGTCTGGTAAGCCAATGATAAATATTGTATCACTGTGATAAGTTTCATGAGCAAAGATTTATATTTCTGGGTGGTAGGGAGGTGCAAGGGAGGACTGGTGTCCTCACAGGTTCAAGTGGGAGCTTGAACACAGGGAGTTGGTGCTTCCTTCTAGTTGGTGCTAGAGAAACCAGGGAGTTGGTGCTTCCTTCTGGTTGGTGCTAGAGAATCCAGGGAGTTGGTGCTTCCTTCTAGTGGGTGCTAGAGAAAAACAGAGAGTTGGTGCTCTCAGCAAGTTGGAGCTTGCAAAACAGAGGTTGTAGCCTCACAATGAGTTGGTGCTCATATGTATGATAATGTAAAGAATGAAAATAATACTTATCATATAAAGAAGAAGAGGTTTTTACCCTGTATGGGTTTCCTCGGGAAAATATTTGTCTCTATGTTTCTCATATACGTGACTGATGTTGAATGTGCCATTGCTTATTTCCCTGCATTATTGTGATCATCATTGAGTGCCTTGTAAATAATTTTAAAAGAAGCATAATTGTTTAAGCACGGGAACAACTAATTCACCCCCCCTCTCAGTTGTGCAACAAACCAATGGGATGAGGACAAACGAGAAAGGGAGATACTTCAAATGAATGGAAAAAGGTGCACGATAAAGAGTAAGTTGCTTATAATTTTTAAATTTCTATGGACTAGTTATGTACACTGAACTTGACAATATATATTTTATTTCATACTATTCATTTTGATTTCATGAATACCTTAGCAAATTCAAAAATTAATGCCATCAATAAATTCATTATTTACAATGTAGAGGCAATGTAACCATGGGTCACATTGTATGAAGACAAGAGAAGGAAATGGGATAGTGACATGAAATAATTCAAATAGTTGAAAGGTAAAAGCATGCCATATCCTAATCATTTAAAAGAAAATATGCCAATGATGCATCCTAATAGTTGGTTGGCTGACCAAATCAAAGAGAAAAATGGTGTGTGTGGTTGTTACCCACATGGTGAAGAGGACGCATTAAACATAGGGATTGGGTGTCACATCTCTGTAATAATCTCTATGTGTACAATATTAACTTTATAATGCATGTTTGATTTATAGCATGTATTATGTTTTTATTAATGCTTTGGTTATTAGACATAAGACATTGTCCTTTGTTTGGTTTTTTACAAGTGCATTTGTTCCCATATATGTAGGCATATGGACATCATTTTTAGACTAAGGATGTCGATGATGGACGTGTCATATTGGATTGTGGAGTGGAAGTCAAGTTTGACCAATCTAATCATGTTTGAGCGACCTTAATCAAATCTTATTAGAGAGGAAGTTAGGTTACGATGGAAAGATACAAGAGATCATGAAAATGGACTTATCATATTTCCAATGTGTTATTTTTAGGTTCAAACGGTGGGATACTTTCAACTAGAGTAATATAAAGGAATATTATGATAGAGGGATAATATGTGTCTACTCTTAAAAGATGTAAAATGAAAATAAGGAGCCTTATGTTTTCTAAAAACACTACAACCAAGTGTTTTTTAACTTGGATGTGTTGGATAGGAATTGGTGGTTCGTACTAAGACACGATCTGAGATCAAAACATCTTTTTGAGAACAACAATGTTATAATACCAAGTGAGGATGGTAATCATGGTCAAGACAATGAAGAGTGATATGTACATTTTTTATTTCAAAATTGTTATTATGGATGTGTCATTTTGTTATGGTTGTTTATAATTGGCCAATTATGTTTATTTATTTATTTATTTTATGATGTTGGATGTGAAAAGCTAACAATCATTTGCAACCATCATGTTGAAAATAAATTAAATTATTTTGGAACTTCAAGCTCTTTAATGAATTATGATTCATTTTTAATTGTAATATCTACATGTTGTTCCTTTAGGGCATTGCATATAATGTGTTTTTGATATATATTTATTGTCATACATTAAACTAAATAAAGGGTTTTTATGTGTACAAGCATATTTGTCTTTCTATAGTAGCACCTAGTAAGTAGTGCACTGAAAACAAGCATATTTTATGCGCACAAGCATATAAAGTAATGAAGATGCGTTCGATACATACTTAACAAGATACACTAAAGACATTTTATGTAAAAACTTTTATGTGCTAAATATTTTATTGCAACGAAATACGTCAAGTGCACTGTACAACACAATATGGGTGAAATGTATACATTGGATAATCCTCATAAATATATCAATTAAATGAATAAAATATTAAATTCAACATCAAAATTTTAAAAAAATGAAGATCTTACCAATTTTTCATATATATCTTGAACCCCAAACTAGACTAGTCACAAAAATTGGTCCAACCAACTACCTACACCAAATCATCTATATTTCAAATACATATAATGTGAAAAAAAAAAAAATTATTTAACCAAAATAAATAGCGTATCAGTTAAAGTGCACCTTGTCATCCTTCTCCCCAAAAACAAATGTTATACAGTTAAACTAATGAAAATGAAGTGTATGGAATCTTATACAACATCCTAATCACATCAATGAATGAATAATTAAGACCATCAATGGGCTCTAAGCCATGTCGTAATCATGGTTGAAAAATTGTTGTTTCTATGGTTACTTACATGAAACTCATTAAAAGAATTGATTCTTAATTAATTATGTTGATAAATGTGCTTATATGTTTTTTAAAGGAGATATTTTGATTTTAAGGAAGAGATTAATGAAGAATATTTTTCAATCATTATCTCCATTAAATGGGTTTAAAGTATTCCTTCTTCTTTTAAAAAATTATTATCAATAGTTAATGTTCATAACCTACTTTAAAAATAATAATAATTGTTGGATTAGTTACAAAAGGGTGATTGATAATATATGTCGATCAACATACATTAACCACCTTATATGTGCTACGATGTTAGGTTGTCCTATGCCTCCTTTATAGGACATGTGTGTGGGAGTATGTGCTATAATAAAAAATCAAATACATCATGTTTAACATCTTAGAATAGTTTCTACGACTTTAAATCTCCTCTTGCTAATATATTTGTGTATAATAGTAAAACTTCTAGTAGATATCTACAATAAACACTTTGAATATCATCATGAGACTCAACTTGCTATTGAAGAAATTAGACATACAAATAAGAATAATAGAAAACAGAATAAGATTAATTGACACGATAACACAATATTAAGAATTAGATCCTAACACAATGATAAGTTTCCTACTAAGTCATTTGCATTTTTCAAAACTAAGGTTTCACCAGTGTGGATTGGTAATTTACATGTATCTAACATGAAATATCATTTTGAGATTCAATGTCAAAGCATAATAATAAATCTTAAAAATATTACTCTATGGTAAATTGAATGATAGCTAAGGTTCAAGGTTAAATAAATAAAACAAAAAAAAACAAAAAAAGTATTAATCTATAGAAAATTGGTAATTAATTTTTATCACTTGTAAGAATTGTAAAGCTCAAATATTTTTTCCTACGTTTAAATGTAGATGTGAAATTCATACCCCTTAAAATGACTTTCAAAAAAAATTGCTAATAAAAAAATAATAATAATCAAGTCTTTTAATGTCTTACAATAGAATTAGAGACCTTTTATCGCCTTAGTCGTCGCACTATCTAAGTACTAGTCATAGATAATTCACTTTAATAGCCATAGGTGTACTACATATACACTAGCATTAGTGTGCATAGCTAATAATTCACTAATAATGTCAAACAATAACACATAAATATAACAATATTATATGGTTTTATATTAACTTAAATTGGAAAAGAGGGAAATTATTTGTGTAATGCACTTAATCAGACTTGGTCATCTTCATGAACCATGGTGATCGAATGTGGAGGAGTGGAGATGGCATGCGGAATCCCTAACCGTAGGTACCCAAAGATTAATCGCAAAGTCACCTTGGGATTAGAAACTTTTTTCTTACAGTAACTCTTTTTTACTTTGCTTTTTTCAAGGTTTCTTTCTAGTAGGCACAGTTTTCTTTAAGGCTATGATCGAAGAAAATTTAGTGGATTATTCCTAGGACCAGATGGAAAACCAACCTATTTAGTCATTTCCAGCTGACCTTCTCACCAAACCACCACCATTTTTGTTGTCTATAGGAGAAGATCTGGGGATTGTCGAAGATGTTAGTTATTTCCCAGACCCTCTCGTCATACCTAGAACCATTCCTGAAGCCAGGGGTCTCTCATTGGTTCCAAATATGATGTTTCCTAGTTTATAAGTTCGGAAAGGGTTTGATGCCCCCCTTCTAAACTCTTTTCGGTTTCCTCCTTCGAGAACATTTTCAAAGTTCTTGGCCCTGGGTCAGCGAGTGGTTGGCAGGAATTCAGATGAAAATCTTCTCCCTAAGGAATCTTTTAATGGTTTGCTTCCTTTAAACCCTCTTTTCTCATAGCTTTCACGGCCTCCTGGATTTCAATAGAATCTCTCAAGATGGACAGACCTTCTGCATCTTTGTTGGAATCCTCACTCATTAGAAGCGGTGATAGCTACAACGTGACCTCTTTCAGGGTCGGTCACTGGTAAGTCTTCCTCCTAGAGCCTTGGAAATTTCTTGGTCTCTCCCCTAAGAACACAATCCTTTAATCTTAGCATGGGGGAAAGGAACCATGGTTTCTCTCCTTCTGGTGAGAATCAATTAGAACTGATTCCCCCAAATGTAGATGGAGGCTCTGAGGCAAGGAAAAGGGCTCCCCTACTAAAACAAAGAAAACAATCAAGCATAAATAAGGTAGGTCAGGCCCTAAATTTGGCACCAGGGGACGATGTAATGTTGTCGCAGGTAATGGACATGATGGACACAACAGTGATTGGACGTGCAAATGAGCATCAATTTGGCCTAAAACCCATTTCAAACTAGGTGGAAATCTCTTGGTCAAAAACTCTAAACCAGTTACCCACTATAAAGACATTATCAAAAGGATGTTTTATGCTCAGCTTCCAAAAGGTCGAGGACATAGAGAGGATTCTAAAAGCCCCGTGGTATTTGGACTATATGTCGATTTTTCTCAAAAGGTGGACACCTTTCTTCGACAGTAGTAGGGAAAGAGTCAATGAATTGCCTATCTGGGTATGTTTACCTGGTCTTCCTCCCGAACTCTGTACTTCGAAGGGGTTCAAAAGTCTTGGGAACTTTTATGGATGCCTATATGTCTTTTCTCTTGACGGGAAATATGTCAGTAGCACGATTATTGGTCTCTATGAATCTCATAAGAGGGTTGGTAGAGGAAATAAAACTCACTTGGGGAGGAACAACTTTCATGCAGAAGATAGATTATGAAGGAATTCCTTTTAGATGTCGTAGATGTCACAAACAAGGGAATAATGCTAGTGATTTCTCACTCCCACTATGCAACAAAAAAATCTCCAAAGACACTCTCTCACAGAAAAAATAAGAGGGGGGTTAGGGGGGAGAGCTTTTGAGATAGCGGAGTCAAGTCCCCCTCCCCCTTCACAAAAACAAGAAAAATGGTACCAGTTTCATTTGCAGCCTCTAATCCGAATTCTTGGGACGATATTTGAAAGTCGACAAGGGGAAACACATCTTTCTCAGACACAGTCGTGTGCTATGTCCAAGGTATCCAAGAACAAGCCTCGACTTTATATTTGGCCATACATCGGGGTATCATCTCACATCTAGGTATGTCATCCCATTCCCTCCCTTCCTTAAGTATTTTATTTCATTCTCTATCTTTTTTGGGAAAACATGATGCATGGATCTTGAGGAATTTTTCCTACCCCTTGAAAAGCATAGACACCCTTTCTTTTAAACCCCCTAGTCCCCCCCTGAATTCTTGTTCCCTGGCCCCTGGCCCATGTCCCTCTTCCCATTTGCACCTTATCCATGACCCCGACTCTTCAAAGGATTTGGAAGAAGATTTGGTGGCCTATCGGTTGAGAAGCCAGTACATCCCCATCATTGGAGAAGTAAGCCAAAAATTGGAGGGGTTGGGTTTAAACCCACCACCCCCATCAGGAGGAAGAGGTCAGGGATGGATATCCTTCTTATCCAAATCACAATATAGGGTCATTATAGATATGGTAGCCAGAAGACAGTTATATATTGTTGGGGAACTTAGATCATTGCAAACCCCAAAGGGGGTTGCAAAATGAAACTACTCTCTTTCAACTGCAGGGGTGCGGCGAGCCCCTCAAAGAAAAATTCCCTCCACAGGTTGGTGGAGAAATCCCAACCAGATCTCATCCTTCTTCGGGAAACTTTTGGGGAGGAAAACTCTGTGATCTCTTTGTTAGAAGCTCTCCTCAAGCATTGGAAATTTATAGGTATCGACTCGAAAGGTCTCTCTGGAGGTTTGGATATGGGTTGGAACACCATAAATATCAAGCTCTTAAACTCTTGGAGTTTCCATTATGGTATTGGAATTAGTATTAGCCTAGAGGATTTGGGTAGATGCTTCACATTTTTTAATGTTTATGGGCCTTCATAGGATCGAATTCCCTTATGGGAAAACTTCTTAAATAAATCTTTTTTGAAAAATGAGGATCTCATACTTGGAGGAGATCTAAAATTTTCACTCTGGATGGAAGATTCATGGGGACAAAGAGCACATCCAGACTCCCTAACGAAGTTTTTTAACCACAACTTGGTAAGAAAGGGGTTGATTGGTATATCTCCCACAAGGCTATGCCCATCATGTCGAAATAAAATAATAGGAGAGGACTATAGAGCCAAAAATAATAGATCGCTTCTTGATCTCATAAAGATTATTAGAAACCAATCTCCTCTTCAAACAATGGATTGGGTATGGTGGAGAGTCGGACCATCACTCGATCTTCTTGGAGGCTAAGGGAAGCACTAAAAAAACATCTAGCCCCTTTAAATTTAATTCATCATGGTTAAAGGAAGAGGAATTCATCTCACTAGTCAAGAGACACTAGATCTCTATTTATCAGAATGATTGGGATGTTGTTCATTTCGCCAAAAATCTAAAAACTGTAAAAATTGTCGTAGTCGAACGGGCCCATGGTAAGAGACAAAAGGATGAACATGAACTAATAAATGTAGAAGCAACCCTTCACTCTATGTATGAATCGGAGGAAGGGGGTTATGCATCTCTTGAAACAAAAGAGGCCCTTCTATCCCTTGAAAATAAGAAAATACAGTTATTGGAAGCAAAAGAAGAAGAATGGAGACAAAAAACCAGAGCATTATGGCTAGAGAGTGGGGATGAGAACACAAAATTCTTTCAGGATTATGAAAAAAGGGAGGAAAATGGCGAACACCATATGGAGTTTCAATTACACAGATGGCAGGTCTATCTCTTCCGTCAAGGGCCTAGCTCAGTTGGGGTGCAGGCATTTCCATAATTTATTTAAAGTTGATGGAACCGTTGCACTCGATGCCATAGTTTGACTAGGCCTCTACTTCCATAGGTTTGTGGAGGAGGAGGATAATAGCGCTCTCATGGAAGAGTTCATCGAAGATAAACTACAAGAAGTTATACAAAGTTTTCAAAAATATAAGATCCCTAGCTCGGATGTTTGGACCATAGATTTCTTTGTAGGTCTATATGATATTATTGGAAAGGACATCTACGAAGTGGTGGAAGAATACCGCCTAAATGGTCAGATCCATGCACCATTAAATGCCACCTTTATAGATCTCATTCCCAAAAAGTATGATCAACAATCTCTTGAATATTTTAGATCCATCTCACTCTGCAACAACATTTACAAAGTGGTGGCAAAAATAATCAGCAGAAGAATTAAGGCCATCCTCTCAAAATATGTCTCCCATGAGCAATTTAGTTTCTTGGAAGGAAGACATATCCATGAAGCAATAGGAGAGGCTCAAGAAGATTTACATAGTATACATTCTACAAAATTGAAGGGAGTTGTGATCAATATTGATATTTCAAAAGCATATGATAGAGCCAGTTGGCTTTATTTAAGAATGATTCTAACACATTTGGGGTTTAAGCTTCATATTATTAATTGGATCATGAGGTGCATTTTGACAATTTCTTTTGCAGTACTCATAAATGGAGCAATTTCACCTTTTTTTACAGTTGAGTGAGGGTTAAGGCAAGGCTTCCCCCTTTCGCCTTTACTCTTCCATCTGGCAGAGGAGGGCTTAAGCAAGGCCATAAGAGAAGCAAAAGGTAGGGGGGAATTTCAAGGCATATCCATTTCTCCCACCTTAAGGATATCTCATCTCCTTTTTTTGGATGATGTATTCATTTTCTGTAATGGACTCAGGGGAGATGCGGAGAAACTAAGCTCAATATTAGACCTTTTTGGGCAAGAAACTGGAATGCATATCAATGCTCCAAAATCCACATTCTTAGCTCATCTCATGGAGGAATTGGAAACTGTCTGTTATAAATACCTCTTCCCTTTTAATTTGTTTTCATTTGAGGAAGGTATAAAGTACTTTGGTTTTCACTTAAAACCAAATAACTATAAAAAGGAAGACTAAGGTTGGTTGCTCGCAAAACTGGAAAAGAGATTAAAGGCCTAAAGCTTTCGTTGTCTCTATAGAGCAGGTAGATTGATCTTGGTCAAATCATTATTGGAAGCCATCCTGATTTATTAGATGTCTCTAGCATGGTTACCCAAAGGAATTTTGGAAAAGGTAAGACAAATTTGCTTTATATTTTTATGGTTTGGCTCAAAGGACCATTTTGTCCTACCTTGGGTCAAATGGGAATCTTTGGTTGCTCCAAAAATTTTGGGGGGATGGGGTCTTAAAAACATCCACCTGTTTGTGAAGGCCCTTGTAGAAAAATCAAGTTGGATATTTATCACTACGAACAGCCTCTGGACAAAAGTGGTCTCCCAGAAATATATTAACCCTGACTCTATAGAAGACTATATCATAAGTCTAAAAAAAGGAGACCACAAACTGTTCAACGATCTGGAAATATCTCATCAAATCCTTTCGAGTAGTAGGATATGGTTTGGCCTGGTGGGTGGGGAAGGGAACAAGAGTCAGAATCAACTCAAACCCATGGCCAGGAAATGATATAAATCACCTTCTTCCCCTATAACTCATTGATCAACTACATGAACTTGGGTACTTCCACCTACACCAGAACGCAAACACGACCAGAACCACAGTCTTGGGACAATATTGGAAGGAAGCACAATATATTAGGTTGAGTGATCCTTTCTCAGGTTTGTGGTCAGCCTATATAAGAGCTCTAAATCTCAGACATCTATGAATGATATATAGAGAGGATGAATTAGTATGGCAACACAACCCTCATGGAATCTACACTCCAAAAGTGGGCTATACTGAAATTAATATTAACCTACTTCCAAAAAATCCTTCCTGGTGGTGGAAAGGGGTGTGGAAAATAAAATGTCCACTAAAAGCACTCTTCTTTATGTGGTGTTTGATCAAAAATAAAATCCCCCCATGGGACAGAATGAAGCTTAGAAATTTGGAGGGCCCGGGATGGTGTATTTTATGTAAGGTTGATGAGGAAACTGTCCCACATTTATTTTTATGTTTCCCTTTTGTTAAAAAAAAAAATTCAATCTACTCACAAGTACTGGGGAAAGCCTATACATGGCAAGGCCAAAACATTGAAGAGGCTTGGAGAAGTTGGGTCTCAAACCCATCAAACAACAATATCAAAGCTCTTCCCCTGATCATAAATTAAGCGCATGGCTTGATAGAAATATTGTTATCTTCAAGGATTGTCCTTTTGTACCAGATATTATAGTGGCCCAGGGCCTATGCATTCTCTCACATTTCCCACAAGGGAAAGACCTTCCCCCAACCTGACTCGTGGTAGAAGAACTAGTGGAGCATACCCGTCCTTGGGCCTTTTTTGATGGGGCATTGCAAAATGATGGGAAAATATGTGGAGGAGGTGTTTTCCTACATGTAACAGACTCTCATTGATTCAACCTTAAACTAGGCTTGGGACCGAGGACCAACAACTATGGAGAACTGATGGCCCTCAAATTACTCTTGATTTTTGCTAAGGAAAATGGAATAAGATCCATCCAGATCTTTGGGGACTCTATGGGAGTTATAAATTGGGAAAAAAAAAACATAAAGATGTCACAATATCAAATTGCTTCCAATTCTTGAAGAAGTTTTTATTATGTTGGCCTCCTTCGATGACTACTATGTTTGCCATGTCTACAGGGAAAGAAACGTGGCAATGGATGCATTCTCTAAGACATGTATTCAATTGGCTCTCGGGACATGGCAGATAGAGGAAATAAAGTAAAACACTCATTTTGAATATTATCATAGGCCATTCATAGAACAGATGGAATATAATGGCCAAGCTCATGTGCTATAATTATTGATGCATATATTATTCTTCATTCTGGTACTTTGTTTGAGATATTGTCTCTGTTGTAACTATATTATATGACGGTTCGCGAACTCGCAGTCATTGGTGTTGTTATGTTTGTATGTGTAGTGGGTGAAGATCTCAGACTTCCACTCTTTTGGTTATGATACACAGGCTTACAGGTCTCCATTTCTTTGTTCTTTACAGCGCTCTGTTGAACTTTTTGATTATCAATCCATGGTACAGTCATATGTCTAGTTTCTAGAATGCTTGGCAGGAAATATTTTGGTTTTTTTATCAGAAGAATTTCAATATGTATCTAATTTTTTTCTATTTTTTCCCAACTTCTCTCTCATCCATAGTCCGAGAGGGATAGAATACAAAATACACGGTTTCATGTATTTATGTAGAACATAAATTTTCTTTCCAATGAAATAAAATTTACGCTTTTTTTCTTCGAAAGAAAAAAAATAATAATGATAAATATCCCCCTTTCATTTTGATAATCTTATGATATGGATGTAACGTCACATTTTAAGGTTTGGAGATTTTTTTAATTCATAGTGTCATGCCTTTTCCCAAGATGTTTTTTTTCAAATAATATTGACAATATAAATGACTTTCTTACTTAATAAAAATATTAATTTAATTTAGTATTAATATTTATGAATGACTAAATTTGATGAATGTATAGGAATTGAAAGGGATATATAAAAGAAGAAGAAAAAAGGTAAGTACTTGAAGAGGTTTTAAAAGAGAAAAGTGAGTAGATTATGATTTGACTTGGAAAAAGTTAGAAAAAAATGACTAGAGAAGAGATACATATAGATAAGGCTAAACCGATTAAGAGGATCAATGGAGGAGGGAGAGGAGAAACTCTTAAAGTCAATTTTCAAGTCTAGAAAATAACTCATTGACCATTGGAATACAAATAGGGTTTCAACGGTATAGATTAGAGATTGACAAAGGGAATCTAGTCTCTCTATCTACAAGCCCTAGTATTTTCCAGGTGCTAGGTGGCAAGGGAGAATGTTTTGAAGGAAATATTAGGTTCCTTGTGCAATCCTTTGGTATAGGAATCAAGAGGAAAGGTCTCCTTTTATAAGATTAATAAATCAATATCGTCAATATTAGTTTAGTTGAAGGTCTTTTTATCTCTTTCTATATTTAATATAGTAATTTAGATTTATTTTCAAGATTTAATAGAAGATTTAATCAAATAAATTGATTTCTAAAATTATTCAAATGTAATTTACAATTGTTTTATGATTTAATATATTTTCAAGATGTTATCACTATTTGAAAGAATAATATTAACTTCTATTATTGAAGGTTATTTTATTCGAGTTATTTTTTATCTCAACGCATATTTAGTATAAAAATTTAGAATTATTTTCACGATTTAATAGAATATTTAATTAAACAAATTGATGTAAAAAAATAATCAAATATGATTTAGAATTGGTTTCATGATTTAATTTGCATGAGGTTATTACTATATAAAATTGAAGGAGTTGTCAATTGGATTTAGCTTGGGTGGTTGGGAGGAATGATTGTTATCCTCTCCACCCAAGTTCAATTCCTGCAAGTGACATGTTGAGCTCTTAATGATTATATTGATGTAATGGCTTTGATCCCTATTGGCCTTGTGCCCTGAAGATTCTAGGATTTACCCTAGATATCATCCTTGAAATGAGGGGAAGTACTCGGGGGTTTTCCAAGAGCAGTGTAAATCATTAATTGCATGATTTAATCAAGTTTGTAAACATGTTTAATTAACATATTGTTTCTTCTTGCAAAACAAATAATGCACATTGAAAAATGGTTAAGCATTATATAATGACCTTTATTGGATACCACAGAAAAATTAAATTAAATCATTATAATTAAAGTTAAGCATTATATGGTATCTCAAATTTAAATGAATGACACATCTCATTTTTTATTTAAAAGTAAAGAAATCATTAATGATGTTAATCATTAATGTATAATACATTTTATAAATCAAGGATCATCAACATGATGTGAAAAGACATAATATACATAAATGATAATATCGAAATCAATATATGTGTGTGTGTGTGTGTGTGTGTTAAATATGGCACCTCAAATTTATATGACCAATACATCTCAAATTTAATGTAAAAATAGAGACATCATTAACATACACCGAAAAACATTTTATAACTAAAACAATGTCAACATCAACATAATATGAAAAGGCATAATATATATGAATGATAATACCAAAATCAATATATATGTCAAATATACATCTCAATTCAAATATAAATATCAAATATACATGCAACAATCAAATATATGCATGTCAACAATTGTTATAAGCTAGGTTTGCCACCAGAGTGAAAAGCATCAATACCTTCGACCATATAATAATGTAGAAAGTAGCATCTGAGGAGGATATAATGATTGGTCTATTACTATAGGAGATTATGGTCATATTGTTGTTGAAAGAGATCATGGTCGATTGGATACTAGAGAAGATGGTGGTCAGTTAGTTTCTCAAGGAGGAGATTGTGGTTGGTTTGGTGTTGGAGGAGGAGATGGTGGTCGGTCCTCTCATGGAAGAAATGGTGGTCAGTTAATCAAAATCTGGACCAGGGGGTAAAATTTTGCTCAATTTTCAAAGTGCTCGGAATGCGATGAAAACAGTGCCATTGCGTCCGTCTCGTCTTCTTGATTCCGGCGGTATATTTACTTTCGCAAATGGAGTCCGTATGGAGGAGATATCGCAATCTGTCCGCCAAGCCAAACAGGGAAAAATTTGGGATGCTGACTGTACCTGTCTGTACAGTCCGTACGGCCACGTGGCAGGGCCGTACCATCATGATGACGTGGCAGTTTGATGATGTGGCATATTTTTATTGGATGGTGGTTTCCCAATCCGGGTTGACACGTGTCATTTGTAGCCAATAATGTGTGGACATGTGGCCCAACCCATTGGCGCCACGTGTCACTATATGGTTGGTTTATATGGATGTATATAAGTAAAATGATATGGAGGCCGCGGGGTTCGACCCCCGAACCTCCCCACAAGTCAAACGATTTCATAACACTTCGATAACCAACGTTCCCGCCATTATCCTTTGTTAGTTATGGCATAAAAAATATATTTATGTTGAAATTTTGTTTTATACGGATAAAAGGGCGCGGGCCGGGGCTTAGCCCCGACCCATGGTCATACCTTTGCTATGTGACCATATCTGTATACGTACGCGCGGAATGTCAACAAAGAATGGTGTATGTTATACAACATATAAAACCGTGTATTTTTTTAAAATGGCACAGGTTTATAAATTATAACCCATAGTTTATTTAACACATAACCATATTGTAATATGGCAGGTTTATTAAAACATAACCCAATGGTTATGTATGACCACCGTGTGTTACGTGGTGCGCACAGTTATGATTGGTGCGGGATTTTTAAAACCACGGTTTTTACATATGACCGTATTTTTTTAGCGCGGGGACCGTTTTTAAAACCGTTTGGTTAAGTTAGCCCCTTTTCTCATTTGCGCACGGTCACATGGACCATATGCCCGAGAGCTAGGCGATTGGGGGCTGGAGGTGCCCTAACCGTTCTACGGTTTGCATTGTTGGCGTGGTTGCGCCCAGTGCCAGGTTATAACGCGTTTCGGGAGCGTGTTCCAGGTTCATGCACACAAAAGTGTGTTCTGTAGAACCAGTTCCAGCAAAGCTTGAAGAAGGAAAATGGAGGAGGCCTAACTTCTTCATCTGTTGGCCGATTGAGGTGCCGTAAAAGCCCAGCTAGGGGTTTTTGGACGTGCTGGATCCATTGGTGCCATTTTCACAGCCATTTGAAGACTTATTCTACAATTTTTTCACCATTGAAGTTTCAGGAAGCCCCAGGGAGCTTCAAGCCCTCTTTGATGGAGGACATGGTTTGGTGAGCCTATGTTTGTTTTCTATGATTGAATAATCATTTTTGGCTAATTGATATGCTCTGAACACATTGGGACAGGTTTCAGAGACTGTTGAGGACTTTTATAGGTGTTTTTTCCAAAGAGAAGCTCAGGGAAGCTTATGGCCACATGTAGAAAAGGTCATGCCCGGATGAGCCATGATCCGTTTTCAGAGTTCTATTAGTCATTTTTGGGGTTTTTATGTGTTCTGATCTCAATGGTACAGTATGTTTTTCCATTGGAGTTGAACAGTAGCTTGTAAAATAACTTTTGACTAATTAATCCCAGAGAGCCAAGTCCATTATGGAGGCTCAAGGAGATGTAGCCCGGAGGGGGGTGAACTCCTTTATCATCTTGTTCTTGTTCTGAGTTTGATGGTTTGTTTGCTGCAATTTGTGTTGCTGTGTATTTATTGCAAGTACATATATAACCATTTAAAATAACATTTGCTCACACATAAGCATTTACAAGAAGATACATGAACTTAACACATAAGTTTATTTTGCATATTTTAACACATGAAGCAAGGTCATGTAAAGTTTATTTTAATGAAGTAGGGGTGCTTGCATAGCATAACAAGTCAGCCTTCTATTTTCAGATCATCAGTCTTCCCATGGAGGATATGTTGTCCAATCTACTTATGGAAGAAATTGTGGTCAGTATATTTTCAAAGGAGATGAAGGCCAATCTACTTGTGGAGGACATTATGGTCGGTATTTCATGGAGGATATGGTGGTCGATCTACTTATGGAGGAGATGTTTGAGGTGGTGTAGGATCACCATCCTCAATAGTCAAATCTAAAGAAGAATATCGATGGTGATCCCTCAACCTCTCAAGTAGGTTAAGAACATCGATAACATGATGCATCAATAGAATCATATTGCAAGGGAGGCTTTCCCATATTGGTGTAAGCTCAAGGTCGTGCATTATCTTCCTAGTTCACAGAGGGGCCACTCTATGACAAACCATTAGTCCACATATATGATTTGTCACTTGCTAATAGAATCTATGATCTAGCCTACATGGCATGCTAGGTCTCTACACCAATGCGGTTCAACAACCTTGGTCATATCCTCACCCTATTGGGAAGGCACCTCCCCAACATACCTGACAACATATGAAAAATAGACAACAATAATTAAAAAAATTTAAACAAAATGTTACAATAAATTACATGTGCATTAAATTAGACAAAAAAATTGCATGTGCATTAATCAAACGATAACTGTAATACTATATCTTTCAATTGGTGGCTTGTCTTGACTAAATGTGATGTTAGAACATCCTTGAGTCCATCCCTATGTACAATTATTGTACAAGATCAAGGGTGTGATAATTCTTACTAGCTAGCAACTCCAATGCATTTTAATTGACCTACCTACATAGCCACTCTAGTTGGATCCTCTTGGGAAACATATTCCCCCACATGCACATATGCACATGAATCATCAACCTAGGAGGGAGGCAATGGAATGTTGTTCAAGTGACCAGAAACCTCTCAAAAAATAAAGTAAATATGTTTGAAGCAAACAGGAAGACAATCTTCCCATCAAACACAACACAATGACAATCTAAATCAAAACAAAATTGTCGCCAAAAACTGGTAGACCACCTAATCAATCTAGGCCTCTGAAATAAATTATTTACATAGTTCATCAAAGGGTAACTATTGTGTTGCACGTCAATGTTGTAGTGTATCAGTGTTGTGACCATAATTGACAAGCACTTAATCTCTTATATATCGAATGAATGTAAATGTTACTAGCCACCAACAACCTAGAAGTCACTAGGGTCAATGATGTTTGCACTAACATATCTATGTACACATATCACCTAACTCTCTCCCGCAAAGCTAGTTGGCATATTAGGGAATTGGGGAAAATCCTTCCCTCTCCTAGACAACCCAATAATCCATGAATTTCTACATAGCATGATCCCAACAATGAACCAATTGCATCAACGAGTGTGTGTTCCCCTTGAGGGATCTATCCTCCTCATAAAACTTGAGGAGGCCAACATTCCTCAAAAGGGCATGCATATGTGTTGTAATAGGACAAGGGTACATATCTATATCCCTCTCTTAGGCCTCCCACTCGCATACAAAGTTGTATGGGTCGGCATACTACTGGAGTTGTCATCATCATTGTCTCTAATTCACATAAAATTTTCATTAGGCACATATATAAAACATAAACAATCGATACTAAATTATGATTTTAATATTTATAAAAAGTTGCAATCAATTTTTTTGTTAAAAAATTGTGTAAAACGCATCGGTGCACCTTAAAAACATAGATGAACCATCAGTGGTGTGTAGTAATAATAAACACACCATAATCGGTGCTCCTAATAAAAATTAATGCACCATGAAAGTGTATAATTGGTGCTCAAATTCTACATTCTTGTTGTCTCTTCTTGCACCAATTGTAGGATTAGAATAATGCTTATTGGCAGAGGTTCCCCTTGGGGTCTTTTTGTAGCAGTAGTTGGGAGGTATGTTCTTCTATTCCACAGTATTCTTCAAGCCCATTTGCTCATAATTATGGGTAATTGGAACATTATGAGAGTAGGGACATAGAACCTCTGCAGGTCGAGGACATGGAGGTGAATGATTTTGAAGACATACATAGGATTTTTCTCTGGGTGTGCTCTCTTAGCTCAATAGTATCCTTTGCTTTGGATACCCTGGTTTGGCACAGGGTTTTGATTGGGAAAATTCAGGATGAAGTTGATGCTTTAAGAAGTCAAAATGAAGCAATGCAAACGCAAATATCTTAGAGGGATGTGAGTCGAGGAAATTCTCTTCCAGAAAGGAGAGTAGGTGGCGAGGCAACATCGACAATGGCACCAATTCTGGACTTGAATATTCATGTGGCATCTTCTGAGGATGGGAATCAAATGGGAATGGATTACATTCAACATGGAAATGATAGTGAGATGAATCCTAATGAAACTCCTTGAGAATGTTTTTCTTAATTGTTTGTATTAACCATATATATTACCGAGTTCATACTACTCAGTTTAGGTGTAGTGTTAGTAAAAGGATAGATAATAGTATAAGGAAATTAGTAAGATGGCTAGAAGATATAGCTTAAATGGAATTATGTTTTTCTCTAAGACTCTCTTCTTGTTCTTGACCACACATTTTTAATGAATAAAATCTCCTAGTTATTGTCAAAAAAAAATACTAAGAAGCATTGTGCACGGTGACTCCTAATATTAGAAAGAGCACCAAAAAAAAGTGAGATTTTTTATTTCTGTGTTTGACCAATGCACTCCACATCAAGAAATGTTTCACGCAGTGTAGTGCAAACTAAATGGCTTGAATGCACTGCACATAATTTAAAAAAAAAAAAAAACAAGTTTAAACCAAACTCTAAATTTTAATCCAATAAAAATGTAAATGAGGAGATATTAAACGATTTGCCTAGTCTCTTCCTTATCGAGCGGGCATGGTTCTTTCATAAACAAAAAATGAAAACATGGTACCGCTTTGCAAAATTTTAAAATGAATCAAATCCACTGGCGAAGTGAAGTACTTGAGGAATTCGATAACACAATAGCACCAACAATGGGGTAGTCATATAAGGATGGTGAGTATCAATGATTGTATGCTTGGAAGCACTGAAGAAAATGTAAGAATGAAATTACGTTTTGGTAAAAAAAAATATTGTACCCTACATCGACGCGCTCGACATTAAGACACACTGGTGCACTCCAATGTTCTTGGTGCAACATTATGTTTTTTAAAAATTTATAGATCGATGCATCATTTCCTAAGGTGCACTAGGGTGTGTGGAGCTATTAAGCGCATTGATTGGTTTTTGAAATTTGTTTAAAATAGAAACCTATAGTTTATAACAAAATGTCTAAACCTACTTCGGTGCTTCTTAATATAGACACACTAATGCACTCTTAGTTTAATGATGCACCATAATAAGTGTTATCATAGAATAATGAAATGTTTTCAGTGTACCTATATAGGGAACATACCAGTGCTCCTTCTATGGGAGCCTATTAATACATTTTTGTAATCTTTTAAACAAAAACCAATATATTATAGCAAAAAGTATAAACCTCATTTATTGCATTGTATATAGTAACACATTGGTGTATTTATAAGTTTCAAACTCACCAATGAGAGTGTGTTTAAAATTAAAGTACATCAATAAAATATTTTATTACTGTGCTTGATACGATTTAAATGCATTGAAGAAAAAAACTCTACTAAAACCTCTGGTTTCCTACCTCCACTAGCAACCTCTGTTATAAATACACAAGGGAGAATTTTGGGGGGGAAGGTTCCACAAAAAAATATGTGAGAAGGTGTTTTCCTTGTAGTGTATGTGCATGTTGTTCCCTAAAGAGTGTTTCCAAATATTACCAATTGCTTATGGAGAATGCTTGAATGGAATGAAACATCAAACAACTTCCCCCTCTAATGTTCTAACAAACACCGTGATAGTTATGTCCTCATGAAGTACTGGTATGATGGGACCAAAACTAAAGAAGCATTGGATATGATCGTCGGCTTTTACATGTCTATCACCATTCAAACAAAAAATTAACACATGGTCGATATTGGGAAAATCATGCAAATATTCCCCTAAATTTAGGGGCAAAGAACATTTCCATGGATAAAACATGATCTCTAGATGAGGAACAAAGTCACTGCTTAGTGAGTTACATCACATGACTTAGTTCTCAACTCTATGGATGTTGAAGTATTTGTACCAAAGGAAAATGTTTCCAATATAAAGTACAATGATATAAGAAAATATTAAGGCATGGGAAATAAATTTTGATGGAAGGTAAGGTTACCTAATCTGATGAGATATCCAAAAGAGAACTCGATTACAAAATCCTCCAAAGAAATCAAGAAAACAACTTATGAGTCCTATCTTGGTTTTTCTGTCAAAATATGGGGGGAATGAATGAGATAAGAGACCTAAAGAGTGAAACCTAGAGATTCTAAATTTGGTCCTCAATGTACAGTTTGGGATATGTGAAAAAAAAAAGATATTTGCAAGTGTCCATAGTGAAGTCACTAGAATATGGTATGTTATAAGGAAGATTCATCGGTTAGGATGGATCCTACCTATTTTTTGATCGAGCCAATTAGTCAACTTTTAGTAGCTTAGAATAAGTTAGAGGTTACGTACACCTCATGGGATTTTTTTTTTGAGACAATGAGAGGAGAAAGAAGGAGAGGTGAGGGACTTGCGTGCAAACCCTCTTAGGACCACCCAGTAGGATATTGTCCTACCTCAACTCCCTGGAGGGCCTAAAAGGCTCATGAATGATGAAATTATGGAGGCTAAGGGGATGATGAGCTCACTTATTTTAGACTAGAAAACTAAAAAGAAATATAGCAATCTATTAACACCCTTAGACTTTAAAAAAATTGGTTTAAACTAGTTCCCTAGGTTAATTATGGTCTAAAGCAATTATCTAGGTGAAAAACATATTCGAGGATGGGTGAAAAGGGATCAAATAATCCTTTCAAACCAACAACCCTTTCATTTCATATGGATGGAATTTACAAACAAAAAATTTAAATAGGTGAATAGTGAGTTGTTTGCACTCAAACGAGCCAAAAGACAAGCCTAAAATTGCTTGGAAAGTGAAATAAACAAGGTAGAAATGAGTTGAGTGAAAATAATCGAATTTGGTAACTTAAAACATCTATGTAATAGGATTCTATAACCACTAGATTTTTTGGAAAGACAATAAAATTCCTTTTAGATTTTGTGTAAGACCTATCTCATGTGCAACTCTCCTAGTGGCGAGTGAAATGGATTAATGTTGAAATTTTGGCAAACTATGCTTACATTTGACGAAATTTGATTTGATTAATCTGGCCATGTACTTTGATGATATGAGAGGGATTCAAACTCAAAAATAAGCCAGGGATGGCCTCTCCAAAGACCAAAATATAGGAAGCCTGAAAGAAGCCAAATAAGGTCAAATTGAACCTGCTTGTGTGCCAACAAGATCCTATTGGGCACTCTAGCCTTTATCACTTTGATGAGCATGTTTTTGTGGGTGATAGTATGTTTAATGGGGTAAGATCCATATTGACAATGACTCCTACAGTCTTCTTTAACTAGAACTGGTATTTAAATATCATGTTGAGCCCAAAAGAAATTTTTGAGTCAACAACCTCCCCCAAATTTAGTTCATCAATTTTAGAGCCTCTAGAGATAAAACTTATTGTGATGGTTCATCACTAATTATGTTAATATTGTATATGAAAGGCTTCATATACCTTTTATGAAAAGGAGTTCCATTTCTATGAGATGATTAAGCACAACACTTGTACAAAGCTTTGAAGAAAGTTCTGATATTGGACCCATATTTTAGTCCTCCATACTACAATAGGGTTTATGTTTTGTATTTAGTGGCATCTAAATCTAAAATTAGTAATGTTTTGGTTTAGGAAGTTGATGCACACCAGGATTATGAGATTTATTATTTAAGCAAGGGGGTTGATGAAGTTGATGCACAACGGGCCTGAAGATCAACTACAAACCCTCCAAACAAGTGGAGGAGCTAAGACAAAGTCTTTAACTTTCTTAAACAAGCCCCATGAGTCCAAGAACTTGGAGGAGAAAAAAGAAAAGGAACAAACTTTTTATGCTTACCACTATTAGACATACTCAAAATCACTTTGATCGTCATTTTGATTGTTGGCATTAGCATATTGCGTTGAAGTTGATTGTTGTTTGAACTTAGACAGGTTATCATTTGGAATTCTATAATATTCTACATAATGACCAACTCGGTTACATCATATGAAAATAATATGACTCATGTCTCTGCCTCTTCCATATTGATAATTATGATTGGGAGGTATCTCTAACTTACTTCTTCTAAAATTGTTTGATCCTTGTTGAAAATTATTGCTTCCTCTTCCTTAATTGCGCCCATAACCATGTCTTCTATATGAATACTAGTTTTGATTTCCACGTCCTCTATTATTGACTAGAGCTCTTCTTCCTTTTGAAATTCCAGCTGACATTTTACTGGAACTTGCTCCTGTATAGAAAACATCTTCTCTAGTTTGTTTCTTCTTTCCAAAAGTATTATCATGTTGAGCTAACAATTCACTCAAGTGATCAAACACAATCTTTTCCATTTTTTCCAATCCATTGTAAAGTCTCTAAAAAGTGATTATAAGATGGTGGCAATCCTGCAATTAATATAGTTGCCATAAACTATCATCTACATGAGTAAACCCTACCTTGGCTATTTCTTGTTTGATGTCTTTTTAATATTGAAATATATTCAAGTACATCACCACCTTTAGTCAGTTTTTGTTGAAGCAACTTTAATAGAAGATTATCCCTTTTTGTTTTGGGTTGAGTAACAAACAATTCTTTTAAAATCTCCCATGCAAACCATGCATCTAGGGTGTTTTCAATATGAATATACACTTCTTCATTTACAGAGGATTTTAACAATGACAAAGCCTTTTCATCTTTGAGTTCCCACTTAGCTAGTGGATCAACATCAGTGGGTTTAGTGGGTTATTTGTCTCTGCTACATATATTTTTCCACAATTCAGTGTATATTAGTGTGCTTCCCATATGTTGTCTCCAAGTTTTATAATTCTTGGAGCCCTCTAATTTATCTGATTTGAAAAACAAATTTACAAGCTTTGACATATTTGTGAGTGTTTTGGTTAGAGAAAATTTTATGCACCAGAAATACAAATCGACAGATCATACACACAAAGATAAGGACCATAAACACAAGCTCCACTCAAAGAAAGACTATAGGGCTTGGCCTTGACCCTCTTATAATCTCTTGAAAAAAGAGATTGATTGAGATTTGTATTTTACTCTAATCAACTCTTAAGAAAATTCTTTACAGTTTGTTTGATTTTGGGTATTGTTGCTGCTGTGATTTTGGGTATTGTTGCTGCTGTGGCTCGAACTGACATAATGACAATCTCTCTTTTGGTGCTGAGCAGATTTGTGGAGCGATTCACGTTGAACCCTCGTGTAGATGCTAAAATGTGTGGGCAGAGTGTGTTGGTTCCTTCGATTTCTGCTGGTTCCTTTGACTACAAAGTGGATCAATGAAACGTCAACAGTGGCAGCAAACCCAAAGCGAACTTCTTGCAATCCGCATCCTTCGTCTCGATGCTACTCACACCCTTCATTTAAGTCGAATCTGTTGTATATGCCATGCGATTCAGGCTGCTGTAGATTAATGGATTTCGTGTGGTCGGTCCGATTTGGGCTGAAGAAAAGAGGCATGGGCACCTTATGGGACCGAGGGTTTTAATAGTACGTTTCGTCTGCTGAGAGTCGTGGCAGAAATGGCCCCAACATCAACATGTTCAAGAGAAAGATAACTATTAGCTATGGAACTAATAAAACCATTACAACACATAGACATAGCCTCAAAAGAAGTTTGGGAAAACGTAACCTCATACCTCTCTAATGGGGACTAAACAAACTAAAGAGCAACCGCAATCAATTGTTTGAGAGATGTGCTCATAGACTACTCCTTTGAATCAATAGCAACACCATTGGACAACATCCTAATGCACGCCTTAGCCTCACTGGCCTCCACACCCATCTCATAAGCACTAAAAGTAGTACCCTCGTCATGCATAGGAGGGGACAACAAGGGAAGCTCACCAATGGTTGACAACTCCACACCCATCTCGCAAGCACTAAAAGTAGTACCCTCGTCATGCATAGGAGGGGACAACAAGGGAAGCTCACCAATGGTTGACAACTCCACACCCATCTCACAAGCACTAAAAGTAGTACCCTCGTCATGCATAGGAGGGGACAACAAGGGAAGCTCACCAATGGTTGACAACTCCACACAAAAGCCAGAGTGTGACTTTGAAATAACAACCAAAGCCTCCACATCCTTAATAGTAGCAAGTAAAGGAATAATGAATGAAATTTTCTATGAGGTCGCTAAGTCCATCAACGACTAGTGCATTGTCTCCCAAAATAAGAAAATTAATAAATAATAGAAGAGGATGGCCCTCCAACACACACAAGTGAAAACCCTTACCACAATACTAACCAATTTGTAAACCATCAACAAGACACACATCTTGAGAATCATCATTGACCTTCTCCAAAAAAGGAGAGGAACCCAAAGCTTGCTCAAAAAGAACCTTTGGTGTTGGAGGAGATGAATATGAATTGACATCCCTCTGCTTCATGTAAGTGACAGCCCGCTAAGACAATCCCACAAAATGAGACCAGTAGCATGACAGAAGCAACACATGAACAAGATCTTCTCATAATCCACGTCTATAAACAAATACAACTCCGCACACACCAAAGAGACCCAATCAAGAAGACCCCATTCATTCTTAGAAGAACAACCACTCAAGGAACCCCCTTCTCTATCTAGGGTTTTGAGAATAACTCACTAGAACTCCCCAATATAATCCCCAATAAATTTCAAAATATTGGCACATACAAGATGAGGAGGTAAACTAACTAGACACACCCATAACCACTACAAATCCTAAAAATCCATAGAGGAATCAAAATGCTCATACCATAGCATGAGGGCCAAACCAAATTCACCATAACACTAGAGACCCTTCTACAATATAGCATCTCAATCCTCCATAAACTCAATAATAAAAGAGAAACCATGTTAGGAAGAGAGGGATTTCTCCTCAAAAAATGCCCATACGAGCCTTCATCCCACATTAGCTCAACTCCTTCAAGAATACACTCAAATGGAAGATCGATTGTCTTTCCACCATCTTTGACTTGAACGCAATGCTTGGTCCAAATTCAAAGATGATGAGACATATCAGAAGGAAATTTAGCACCATCAACAACTTTAATACTAGGCTCTAAAACCGCCAAAAGACCTAAATGAAGAACCCCCACCAAAAACCCTAACACCTTTGACCCGCATCACTCTCCCAATAGCATAGTGTATTATCATGTAAAGTACACTTGAAAATACACAACTTATATGAATTTACGACATAAATTTTCAATGCCCGTCAACTTCCATACATGGTGACAAAGAAATTAAAATGCAAGAAAGATGGATCTGGTAGATCATTTGCTTATAAAAAAAATTAATTATATTTTTTTGCAAATGTATTACATTAGTGAATGGTTATTTTAGTTTTTTCCCAAAACAATGCAGATTAATAAAATAAAAGAACATGTAAAAAAATTAAGTACATTATCTTTAAAAGTTAACAATGCTTAACACTCTCTTTTATTTTTTTATCTTTTCTTCTTTTTTAAATGAAAAAAATGTATTGGTTTTGTTGATAGTAAAAGCAGTAAACTTGTATGGCTCGAGAGCCTACACTTATTAATTAATCTATCTAACATAGAGACGAGAGAAAAAAACAACTAAAGAACGTATGTTGTGAAAGAGCATAAGAGCTAGTATGTCAAAAAAAAAATAAAAAAAATAGAAAAGCATGCATATTGTGAAAAGAGAAGTATTTCAAAAAATAGGAGAGCATGCATATTGTGAAAAGAGAAATAGATTGTTCCATGTTCTATTGGAAATATTTTGCGGCAAAGATCTTAGAAAGAGACATGTAGGTTCTTCTAAAAGATGGTTGTGTTGTAGTTGTAATGGTTATCTCCCTTGAGTTATCAAAATTAGTTGACTTACAATTACGTCAATCGTAAGTTTACTTAGGATGTTTGCATCAACATTCTTCTCTATAAATTTTGAAGAAGGAAACACACTCAAATATGGAAGCCATCTCAAAAATCCTCCTTGCACTTGCATGATGTGAAAATTGCTTACCTATAAAGAGATAGACAACCAATTGATAATGACCATTGAATCACAAAAAAATCTTAATCTCCTAAATATAATTCCCTTTTGCAATTGAGATTAGAGTTCCAACAGCCATAAGCTCTGCTTGATTGTTTGATCCTATTCTTAGGTCAAGCTTGAGGAAAATCCTTGACAAGTCCTAAGGTTGTATCTAACCCCTCACACCACTTTGTCCTAGGTTATTCCTTGTTGCACCATTAAATCTTCCTTGATTTGTGACCTCCCTTTGAGTTGGGAACCTTAGGACTTGAGGTTGCTTCTCCTTTCTTGGGGATCCTTTTAATCCTAAGCTTGCTTTCAATTTGTGGTAGACCCATAAAGGAAAGAACATTTTCCTTTGGAATAATACAATATTATGGGCAAGCCATATAGACCAAAGAACTTGGATTGTCATAGCTTAAACCTCCTACTTCTTTCCATGAGAGAAATGTTCAAGTGTAGAGATCAATGACTGCCCTTCCCATTTCCCTTTTATTTTGAAAAAATTCTAAATCACACTTCAAATTTCTTTTGTGAAATAGAAGTGTATTGAAATATGAGGGAACGATTCTAGTGCTTCTTCACATAGTGGGACTCTGTCACAGTGTTTCCAATTCCTTCTTTGAATATTATCCCAACTCAAAATGGAGTTGGGGAGAGCCATCCACAAAAAATGTTTAGCCTTTGGTGGGCCACTTCACCTTCTAAATGTTGGTCCACCACCAATCCATTTAATTTGTTATTATTGACCTAAACAAGGTCGTGTATCCTAGATTAATTGAATAAGTACCCTTGATAGGGTTTGCACCCCATAGTAGGGTGTCCTCTTCATTCCTTAGCTTTTGACTGGCTCTAGTCACTTGTGCTTTGAATATTATCCATTGTTTTGCTACCTCTCCCATGAGTCCTAACATGTTGCCAAAGAGCCATATCTATCTAGTGAAGGATGTGTTCAATGGATAACAACATATGAGGTGTGAATTGGATATCTAATGCTAAGTTCACCATATAATAGCCTGGTCATTTTGTATTTTGCTTCCTTCCTTGTCCACTCATCCTTTCCAATCTAAACAGATTTTCCATCCCTTGTTCTACAATAGAGAAAGGGCCAATGATGTTGAATGAGGCAATCAATTCCTTCCAAAAATTTGAACCATCCTTGGCATGCTTAGTGATGGTCCTCATCCATTCCTCAAATGAACTTGGGAAAATATGTTTTTGATGCATAAGTTTTTTCGAAAGACCTTTCTTCAATAGGAGTTTCCACACTCCCTTTCATAACTAGAGCCTTTGAGAAGTAGCATATATTTTACTACATCACCCACCTTTATCCGTGGGCTTTGATACATTCTCCCACTATAATAGAAATGTCTCCACACTCTCAATTCCCCCTTCACAAATACCTAAATACGATTTTTCTAATACCATTGAGGGTTCTTTCGGGCATACTTGCTAGAGAGAGGCAATGAAGATGTATCACATTTAAAACACTATTTAGGAAAATCCTTCCAACTATGAGTCTAGTGAGAAATTCTTGCTTGGATTTTATTTAAAACCTAAATCTAGTCCTTGTAGATATAGTTATCAGGATTCAAGCGGAACCCTAGGTCTATTATGTTGCCTTCAAAATAATTTATTGTATAATGAAGGTAATATTGAATCATACCTCTATGAACTTGATTGAATCTATTATATTGAATTGAGGATTTCTTCAAGTTTATCTCCATGTCAATTTCTTTATAGAGCACTTTTAGAATACTCCCAAATTCTCTTGCATGTGTCAATGATCCATTACTAAATAGTAGAAGGTCATCCACAAACATTAGATGATAAGTCTTTCCCTAGTAGTGAAATCAATTCCCCTTAAGGTTCTGACTCTGATCCTTCTTGCAATAGTTGACTAAGTCCTTCATATACCAAGAGGAAGAGGAGGGAAGACAACAAACATCCCTTCCTCAAACCTCTAGATGGGTGAAATTTTTTTGTGGCTTAGCCACTAATCATGACTACATAAGAAACTGAGTTATAGTCTAACTTGGTTTAGTTGATAAGAAAGGGGGAGAACCCAACCTGCATCATTATGAGTTGGAGGTACAACCAACTAATTATATGGATGACTCTAGATTGACCAACTTTAACTATGAATTCTTTCCTATGCCCCACCTTGACCGAGTGCATGACCTATGTATGTCTTTCTAGTAGGATCTTGGATATATGTTCCTTATAGAAATCCCATTTTATTTTGTAATATCACTTTTTGACATTATATACTTGAGTACAAAACAGCCTAGTCTGAATAGTAAGTTTGTAAATAGAGTTACATAATGATATGGGCCTTTACTAATTGAAATGAATTGGATCATTATCTTTCGATATTGTGAATATGAAATTTGAGTTGAATGCTTGAAGGATCTTACCATTGTTTATGAATTCCTCTATGACCTTAATGATGTCCATTCTAAATCTATCTAAGAAACCCATAAAAAAAACAACTAGAAAGCCATCATGTCTTGGCCTTTATCCTTTTGGAGATTGTTATGTATTTGAGTTAAATCATTC
>ML811895.1:203601-249153 GCA_009831015.1 Picea engelmannii | reverse complement strand
GCCCCCCCCCCCCTCCACCTGGCCCCCCGCGCTGTCGACAATTTCCATCCGCCTCCATCACCTCCCCATGTGAGTTAAGCTCTCCTGCCCCTATCTTATCTCGACACTTGATTTGTATCATCCTGGCATTTGACTCATGATCTTTCTCTCACGTCACCTATTCGATCCTCCTATCCTTTGCATGTCGTCTGGGTAGGTGGTGGATCGACTCTATTTAATGATGGATACAGACCATATCCTCGTCAATTATGGGCGCAACCTCTACTTATGGCTCCTGGATTTCAGTGGCTTTGTTCTATGTGTCCCTCTTTGGCTTTCTTTTTGCTTCTCTTTGGTTGTTCGCCTTCGTCGTCCCCCGCCTCCCTCCACATATTCTTTGCTCCACCATGCAGTGGAAACTTCCTCCACCTCCCTGCTCCCGCATCTTTCACTCTTCTTTCCCTATTCCTTTGATATGGCAATAGGAAGCTCCTCCCACCAAGGTCGTGGTGGTGCCTCGCGTAGACCCAAAACTCAGTTGAGATTTCCCTTGGTGGACATGGTTGAAAGCTCAACTGACTCCTACCGCTCTGTCACCCCTTCAAAAATTCAAACAGAGATGGACCTGGCTGAGGCAGATGTTTGTGTCCTTAGGAGATTCATCCCTGGTGAAGAGGTCAGGGAGACCACCAACCCATGGGTTCTTGATACTAGCACCATCTGAGGGCAGACCTCGTAGTATTTGAAAACGATGGATATTTATTGGCATATGAAGACCTTGATGGGTCGGGTTCTGTTGGACCATCATGAGGCTCGTCAAGAAATTCCCATGCATCTCGACGAAGTGAAACTCCAGGTTAAGTTGGTCAACCACAAGTTGAACCTGATTGCAGATAAGTTGGCTAGTATGGACTTGTCCAATTTGGACTATGCCCAGCCCCAAGTTCCAACAGCAGAAGGCAGAACCATTAGTTAAGTCTTTTATGATGTTCCATCTATGTTTTTTGTTGAATTACATGAGAGGTATGGGTTTACCACCTCCTTATAGTAGATTAAATAAGAAGAATAGGACAGACAATGGAACTAGAAGTCATCTTTGTTTCAGTTTATCATTTACAGGAATTAGATATATCAAGCAAACTCAAAATGACATTGTTATATTTTGTTGTTGGTATGGTTTCCCTATGGGTAGGCCAGCACTAAAAAATTTGTATATTATCTTCTCATTAGTAATATAAAGACTCATGATTATTGACAAAAAAAAACATAAATCAACATTCAAATCTTCATCTACCCATCTAGTGAAAACCTGGAAACCATAGCCATTTATAAGACATCCCTTGTGGTTTCATTCCAATATTGTGTATAGATATTTGGGAAATAAGTAGTTGTAGATTTTCTAATATCTAAGAATTTTTCACAAAAATCACCTCTTTATTTTTATATTCTCCATAATGTATTATAGTTTTATGTATTCTCCATGATTTGTTATAGGTTAACTTTTGGCTTTTGCTTTTTGTATAAGAAAGTGGTATTGTCGGTCCCCACCTCAAGCCATGTTTCCCTGCTCTTCATTCTCTAGCATGCCTCCTCCTAGTCTAGGAGATTGTTCCTTTTATATCAAAATATCCTTGTGTTTTCTTAGATGTTCTATCTAAAACCCATTCTCCAAAGTCATCTCCTAGATGTTAGCAATATATCCTTCCACTTCATAAAGGTGGTGTTCCTCTACATGCTTAAAGTTATTTTTCACCCACTCTTTGGTGACTCTTTTGGCCTTTATAATATTTATTTGAAAATGATCCATGGAATATCCTCCATCCCCTATTGTGTAGGGGTTCAGTTATTGTTGATGAGGTCCACATAGTCTAGGAAATCAAACCAATAAGGATCAAATTTAAATAGAATTGGCATTTTCCTATTTTCATTTTAAAATTCTAAAATGATGTTTGAGTTATTCAATCCTCCATATGAAACTATGGTAGATTTTTACTTTCCCACCATAGAAATAAAAGTGTCCTTCATAAGTAATATGTCCAATCTTTTCCTGATGAATTGTTGTGTTGACCTATTATTCATCCATCTTGGGGTAAGAATGATTAGTTCCACATAGTCTTCAAAAAGAGTTAGGAGGAAGTTCAATAGGGGGTAATTCCTTTCTCTTTTTCCCTATTTTTTCTTGTTATTGACTATAGAATTTAAATTACTATGAGCAAAGGGGAGTAGAGCAATCCATGATGCTTGAGTACCTCCCAAAACTCTTACTAGTGTTCTTGAGACTTATAGATAATTAGAAGATTCAAATGTTGGTTGTGTTCCTTAGAGAATATAGTGACCATCATTGCATTGTCAAATTTTAGGCTCTCAACAAGTTGAAAACCCTATGTGTAGTCTATCATCAATCCTATAAAGACGCCTTGTACACTGGAACATTCAAAATTTTACTCTATAAAAAAATTCCCAAGTGAGAGTTTACAGTTGTTCTTGGATCGTGGTCTCTTGAATAAAAAATATTATTGGTTTATGAACAAAAATTATCCTTCCAAGGGAAAAAATCCTACAAGCACTTCCCAAGCCCCAATTGTTGATTGATATTATTATCATTGGGGTGTTGTATGGGGGGGTTCCCTTTCTCTATGTGCCTCGAAAATAATTTTCTCCTTAGCTTCATGAACCTCCCTTCTTTCTTGTTTTATAGCTAATGTTGTGTTTGATATTCTTCTTTGAGGATTTCACCCTCATCCTAACTTATATCATCTTCCAAGCCTCCTTTAATAATATAGGATGATCCCCAATCTCTTGATTTCCTCGATCTTGTGAGGTATTTGTGGTTGGAGGGAATTTCACCTGACAATTGTTCTTAGTTCATAGGTGAATTTAGGTCCACCACCCTTCTATATATAACCTTTTACCCATGTCCTTCTCTACCAAAAGAAGGTGAACAACGCTTGGTTTGAATAGTTGTCTTTGGGCCCTAGCCTCTATTGTCATTTGAGGTGTGCCTCGGGGTCTCCATCAATGGCCTTTTCATGGTGGAAGTTTTTGTTTGTTCCACCAACCTTCAGGTATATTATGGATCTGTATTCATGTTACAAAAGGAGTAGCATGAAACCTCCATTGGGCCCTTTCCCTTCTCCTTCTCTTCCGAATGCACTAAAACCGTACCATTGGTAAACTACCCCTTCGAGGTGGGAGTTAAGTGCATTGGGCTATATCACTTACCTAGTTCTTGTGCTTCTACCTACACATATTCCTCCTCCCGTTTTCCTTCAACTAGCCTACAAGGGAAAGCATACCTAAGATGGCCATGTTCTTTACATATCAAACATCTAAATGGTATGGCGATGTAATCTAATAACTACTAGTGAGAGTACAATCCATCCTTCAAAAATATTCCTTCTAGGAAACCCTCATTGGGATTAACTTACACACATATTCTAGTTATTATATATTTTTCCATTGTCAATGATTTTTCATCGATATAGAGGAAGGTTTCCATCGTGTTCCTCGTCATTTTCAGTATCTCTAGGTTCCAATACTCGAGCATGAGATGAGGAAGTTTTATCCAAATATAGAGCTTGTTTATTTCTACCTTATATGATTGAACCATAGTTCCACGGGAAGCATGGTTGAAATTTGGGCCTCCTTCTTTAACTATGTCTTTATCCTCTCCACTTTTGAAGAGATATGTTATAAATCCTCTCAAAACCATGTGGATTTTAGGTGTATATTCGAGAGTCTTTCCCCATGTTGCAGAGACCTATCGTCTTTTTCATAAGTTCTCTAGAATTGAAATGTCCAATGAAAGGCTTGGTATGAGTGTTTTATTATAGTTTCCTCCACCAAACCTTCCTATAGCTCCATTTCCATATCAGTATTCCTTCGCTTAACACACTTGGTAGTGTGTTTTCTCCATTTCACTATAACCAATTTCATGTAGGCATTCTTTGTCCCCTCCTTCCTTCCTAACCCCTTGTGTGCTCTCTCATTTTATATAAGCCCTTTTTTGGGTTATGTTTTGTTCAATGAGAAGGGTAAAGAGTCCTTTCAAGAGGAAATCCTATAGAGGTGCATCCAACCTTTCATTATAGGTGACATTATCTTCATCATCTCTCTAGTCCTAGTAATGATTAAGAGAGGAGATTGGCTCTCGCCTTTTAGATCTCCCTTGGCTTGTTTCGATTGATCATGATTGAAATTCAAGATGGTGTAGACGTTAATCGTGGAGTCTGTCACTATTTGTACTCCATTTTTTGGTCCAAGCTCTCCTTTCATTCCTTTATAAATGTATTGATTCCACTTATATTCAAACTACTTCCACAATGGATGCTCAATGAAATATCCCCCATTTCAAGAATGGAGATCGGGGTATCCTCCATGCCCTCTGGTTTAGAGGCCTTAATCTTTGACCTAGGGTTAATCTTCTCTTTTTTCTCCCTATCATCTATTTCTCACTTCGACACTTACCACTTCTTACTTTAAACAATGCCCATGGGAAAACTTTTAGGTACTTCCCTGCATTTATGGGTGGAACTTAGTGAAAACCCATCAATGTTGATTATGGTGCCTCACCCAATGGGGACATCAGATGAGGCATGAAAAATATGAAACTATCCTAGGAAATTGACCCTCATAAATCTTGCACAAAGCTTAAAGCACTCAATATGCCACACACACACACACACACATATGCATTTACATATGGTACCCAAGGTAAACCCTAGATTCTTTAAGGCACAAGTCCAAGTCAACAACTTGTTAATAGATCATATATAACTCATCAATAATCAACTCATTAAGAGAAAACATGTTAGAAAGTGTGATTTGAACCTGGGTGGGGAGGGTAACAACTTTTCCTCATAAACACTCCATCTACACCCAATTGATATATATATATATATATATATATATATATATATATATTGTGTGTGTGTGTGTGTGTGTGTAAATTGGGTCTAGACCGAGCGGTTAGGAGGAGGAGTTATCCTCCCCACCTAGGTTCGATTCTTGCAAGTGACATGTTGAGTTCTTAATGAGTATATTGTTGCAATGGCCTCGAGCCCTCTGACAAAGCCTTGTGCTTATGTGGAGTTTGGTTAACCATGGGTACCATCCTTAGAATGAGGGGAAGTGACTAGTGGAATTCTCTGAGATGTGCATTTTAAGGAAAAGTGTTTGTGTACATACATATGTATACATATATAGACATACATATACATACAGACATACATACATACATATCTACATATATGCATGTATATGTATGTGTGTGTGTCTGTACACACACACACACACACACACACACACACACACACATAATGCAAATTAAACAAAAGACAAGGGATTACACAAATTATCATTCATCTTTCATTTCATTATTCTCCCAAACTATTGGAACCAATTTGGAAATTTGGTTTTTGTGCAGCAACGAAGTGGGAAAGGCATTTTTGGCTGGAAGGGTTGGGTTTTTCACTACAAATTTGGATAAATTTGACAATTTTATACCATTACATGTTGGGAGACGGGTTGTGGTTTGGATTTTGATGGTAGATGTGGGTAAGTTAGGTCTTTTGGTGCCACAATAAGGTGAGAGATGGGCCTTTGGTGCCACTTCTTAGCATTTCATCATCAATTTATGGAAAATGTTTGGAAATTGTGGCAATTTAGGGCTATAGGGATTATTGTTGCTCTATGTAGATAAGTCATAGAAGATTGAGGTAAATTTTATTGTCTATATGCAAGGTTTCTTAACCATAATGGACAGAGAAATGCGACTTCTACATAACTAGAGTTTGAAAGGGATTTTAGCACTAAAGTTAAATGCATCTCTAAAGAAATTGGGTGATTCACTCTCAAAGGTTGGGAAAAATTCAGATGTATGGGGATATTTCAAATCCATGTAAATGTTTGTTGATGCTCTATTATTTCAGGTGAGAGGGAATTGGGTTTTTTCCCAATCTAACATTTGGGTTTTCTCCTAAATCTCATAAGTTGTTCTTAACACATATAGTTTAGTATCATTTAATGTATCTTGTTAATTTCGTTTTTTTAGAAAGCAAATTTGTTTATGAGTAGATGATAACAAATGACAGGGATTTCAAACATTATTCAATAATGGAATTGGAATTGGAATTGGAACTGGAACTAGATTATTCAAATGGTGGGATTACTACAATTCATACTCTTAACCACATTGTTTGCCACAAATTCCATTATCATTTCAACATCCATTTATGTCTTAACTTTCTCAAGCTCTGCGGATTTTGGTTCCAAGTCCTAAAGTTTGGGTGGTTTGGGTAGTAGGATTAAGATTTGAATAGTATCATGGTGTTTAATGGGCATTGAGGCCTAAGTAAATTGGTTGTGTCCCTATGGATATTTTTTTGTGTCTTAATAGGTATTTAAATTGAATGATATAATGAAGATTCATTGAAGGAGATAAAGGAGGATGTTATAATGGGCAATGGAGAAGTTGTTGCCACTCTTCTGTGTGTTCTTGTTAATGCTTGCTTAGTTTCCATGTCAGTTCAATCTTAACTTTACCAATATTTTTTGTGAGGAAATGTCTTTTTTTTTTGTTTCTATCTAATTGTATAATTAATCAACCATGCATTCTATATAAGTGTATATTTAAGTCTACACATCAAACCCATGTATAAAGTACAACAATCTAGTGCAGAAACTATGACAAACTATTATGAGATAATTATTTTGGTTATTGGATGGGTTCCATGCTTGATTATTTTTTATTGTGAATTAATGGGTTAATGTCAGCGCCTCAGTGGGTGCCTTTTTTGTTCACACAAGTGAGCATGGAAAAAATACAACCAAATCATTCACCATACACGCTCAAGTGAAAATATGATGCATGAGAAAATGTATGGTTAATGTTGTGGATGTAAAAAGAAGGCATATGTCTAGCTTGCACTGCAACCCTTCAATGTACTCCAACTTTTATTCTAGCCAAGGCATGTTATAGATATCTATAATAGGTATAGTGAATAACTGGACTAAATTTGTTGACATTGATCAATCGACCAACTATAAAGAAAAAGGCAATGTTGTTAAATCTATTGTTAAGTAAGAAGTGGTTATGCTTTGTAATAGGTAGTTTATGAAATTGTATAACTCATGGATTCTACTTGTAGCTAATGTGGAGGCATTGAAAATGGATAAAAGGAATATAGAGTTAGACACATTGTAATAGATGGAGGATGAGATGAGATAGTGTTGCCCCCACTGTGGACTTCATTATTTTACCTACTATAAAATCATATTCTCTCGTTATCTGCATAATTTATTATATTGTTTGTATGTGTGTTCATCTTGTTTCTTATTGCATGTCTATAATATGTTATAGGAATGTATGTCTATGATGTTTATTTTAACACCAACATCATCAATGGATATCCACATGGTTTACTACCTGACATGGTTGACTACTAGGTTACCACTTACTTACACCATTTAGAAAAAAAACAAATCTCAAAGGTCATGTCTTCCCAGGGAGTTACATCACACATTATTATAATCTCTAGTTACTTCTTTATATTGAAGTTATATAATTTGTTACACATGCTATTAAAAAAAAATTAATTTGTTTATTTCCATTAGTACTGATTGGTTGAAAAGAATTTGGTTTTATTTTGTATTTAGCGCCTATATTGTTGGAGATAAGGCATCTCAAAAACATATAGTGTTCATCTTTCAATTCATTTATTTTTCATAATATGTGAATGGGTTTCACTGGGTTTTTAGCTTTTAACACAAGTGGATTGTAGTTATTGCATTTTTCTCGATGCTAATAAGAGGAAGAACAATTGCAGTTTGTTGTGGGTGAGAATGGGATGGCCTTCCAATCCCATATAAAGTATCCCAACCGATGAAGTCAATATTTGTAAAAAAAAACTATTTATCTCCCATGTGCAGGTTGTTGTTCGAAAACATATTGAACCCTTTTTAAAATAGTTACTTTAGATAAGAGTTTATTTTAAAGTAGAAGACGAGAACAATTGTTTTTGCATATGCAATTCCTTCAATTATTTTCACAGGCTAGCATTGAAATAATTATTGGGATACCCAATTTATATTTGTTTGTTTGTTTCACAATACAAGAGCATTACAGATCACGGGTTACTAACAATCTATTATCATACTACCCTGCCACCACAATAAATTATGTGATTGTAGGAGAAGAGGCTACTTTCTAAAACATGAAGGGAAGTTATTTGTTCACTGCAAAGAGGGCTGCAAATTATAATTATCATCTATGTTCAATTTGAAGAATCATTTTAAGCAACAAAGAGAGAGTCAATTCATGGAAAAGTAGAGATCTAAAATTTAAATAGGTGAAGAAGTATCCTTGTCCAAAGCCATGTTTTGGGAAGGATTGTAAGTTTCCATAAAAGATAATGTTGCACCTAGATGATGTGCATTGTAAGTGGCTATCCCTATACTAAAAATATTTCTCTTTTGTTTGTCTCTTAAGCACACAACATTTGCATGGATAGAACTCATCAATGCTTAATTATGGCTTGTGATGACTAGCCTAAAGATATGACTGTTGGTTACTTAAATCTCAGTGTCAGAAGTTCTATAGTTGTTCCCACTTATATATATGTACTTTAACATAGGATCAAAACATTTTTCCTTGGAGAAATGTTCCAAACTTTGTTTTAAAATGTATAGTCAAGTTGTTGTATTCCCATATCTATCTTTCCAACGATGATTTGATTTACTTTAGATCCTTTAAGAAAATAGATTTATCGTGAAGCATAATCTATACCCCAATATGGAAAGAATTGAATTTTCTTCTCACATTTGATCTTTGGATATATAAAGAAGTGAAAATTCTCAATGATGAACACCTGATTTATCGGGAAGATTATCACATCTTGAAACATTGGGGTAAATTTTAGGAATTTTTTGGATGACTAATTTGGTGTTTTCAATATGTATTTTATCAAGTAGTTGGTGGGAGTGGTGCTTTAGTTGGTAAGAGTTCTCTATAAATAGCCATAATGTCTTGCCCCATTGTAGTCTCTTGAGTTGGTGGGAGTGATGCTTTAGTTGGTAAGAGTTCTCTATAAATATTCATAATGTCTTGCCCCATTTTAGTCTCTTATTTTGGTTAACTAGGAGTTGTGGAAGCAAGGATTTTGAATTTCATGGTCATTAATTGTTATTGCATTTAATGGTTGTTAATTGTTATTGCACTGTGTTGTTAAATTATTGTGGGGGTTGTAACATGTGTTATAATCAACACTGTAATGAGCATAATGCCATTGTAAGAGGTATGTTTAATTATACAAAGAGGTGCCTTAGCCATTTCTAATCAAGATTTCACATTGCAGTGAGCATAATTCCATTGTAAGAGGTATGTTTAATTATAAAAGGAGGTGCCTTTGCCATTTCTAATCAAGAGTTCACATGTCTGCACTAAACTATTCATAGTTAGGAAAAGTTACCTTACATGCATGTTTAGCTTTCCTTTAAATTATCATACTCTATATTGTGAGATATATATGCTAATTCATATTACTGGTAGGAAGGGAGTTTTGTTATCAAAATGTGAGAAACTAATTTATTCCACTAAACATAAAATATGTTATGGAACTAAATCTAAATCATACTTATTGTTATAATAATAGCAATAAGATTTAAATACTAGTTGCAAATCACAATTAATGTTGATGTTAGTCAACTTGAACCCGGAAAGGTAGCCTGCATCCTAAGTAATTGGGGTGTCTTCCATTATGAAAATGTAGAGTAATAATGCCTAAAAAAAAGGGTGATTTATAATGGCCTGCAATTTTACCTCGAAGGAAAAGTGTCATGGTCTAAATTTAATGAATAAATTAAGATTAAGGCTTGTCTCATGAAGTGTGGTAATCTTGGTGCTTAATATTTATGGTTTTAAGATGGATCTATGCTACTTTAGATTTAGTTGTATTTGGAATGAATGTTGATCATACTCTTCGAGACAGGGTTTTTTTCTTCAATGAAATGTAAAGTACTTGTGAGCCCAGTGGGTTAGCTTGAGTGGTTGAGTGCTATGGTTATTTCGAAGGAGGCCTCGGGGTCAAATCTTCAACCAACTATTGTTGTTCTTTGATGATATTGTTGAGCCTCACTCGATGTCCCCATCGGGTTAGGTCCGTAATCAGGTCGACGGTTTACCCTGTTTACCATCCACGAGATGTGAGGAAGTACTCGGGGGTTTACCATCCACGAGATGTGAGGAAGTACTCGGGGGTTTCCCATGATTTATTCCATCGAAAAAAAAAAAGTAGAATAGCTATGCCCTTTATTTTAATGAGGGAATATAGTTCTCTTTGTAAATGAAGTTAAAGTGGGGCTTGATGATATGTATTTTTTATGTTTTTAGTCTGAAAACGAGTTCCCACTTATATTTGCACTTTTCTATTGTTTTTTTTTATATGTATTTAACTAGATGTTAAATACATATGTATAGAGAATCTCTATTAGTTTTTGGTAATAGTTGGAAAATGGGAGTTTATAGTGGTTTTAGATTTTGAAACAACTCTTGTTTTGGTGAAATTAGAGGCAAATCAAAAGTCTCTTTTGTATGAGAGTGTGGAATGCACTTGAAGAATGTAATTTCAATTCACACTATGAATAGAAATTGTACATTTTTTTTTGGAAAAAAAATATCATTTATATACATTACATATTGAATAATTTCAATACTGGACATTTTTTTTGTTGTTGTATTTGGTTTTGATTTGATTAATCTTGTGCCAAATTGTTATGTTGTGCTTAATTTTAAGAACTAGATATGAAGTTGTAAAGTTCCTTGAAAATACTAGGTAGTGAAAGCTTGAATTTTCTAAGTTACATCGATTGAGATAATAGAAGGCAACCCATTATTAATCAAGACCTGCAAAATTTATCATACTTACAATAGCTATGAAGATATATCATTTCAGGCCCATGGAGGCCCAAGTAAATGTGCAAGAAATCCAGTGGGCTTGACCAAGATAAGCCCAACCATACCAAGATTCATTAATGAAATAAAGTTATTTTCTATAACTTGTTACTTACACATTACCATGGAAGTTTTAAAGAGTAACAAAGTTCATGTGTTTGTATAAGAGGGCCCTTATCTCATCAATATTCTAAGAGTGAGTGGGGAATTAGGATAGAGAGATAGAGCAATAGGATTGTTGGAATAATGAGGGGGGGGGGGTGAATCAGTATGAGCACATTATCACGTTTAACCACAATATATAATCTTTAACTTTATTAGCAGTGTTCAACAATTTATCATTAGCATCCAATATATCAACAGTATAAATCAACAGTGCACAATAAACAATCACAAAAACACAATACACCAGAATTTACGTGGAAACCCAAATGGGAGAAAACTAAAAAATAATTTTCTTATATGTCAAGATTACATTCATAGGAAGCACCAACTTACAAATTCTCAAGCTCCAACTGGAAGGAGGCTACAACCCCCTATTTACAGGCTTCAACGTGAAGGAAGTCGCAACTCTTTGATTTACTAGCTACAACTGGAAGGAGGCTCCAACCTGAAGGAAGCTCCAACTCCCAAACTTCTCTGGCAACAACCAAAAAAAGGCTACAACCCCCTTTCCTTACCCTGTCCTGCCGCCTTGAAATATAAATGTAGACCAAATTGTCACTACCACAATCACTACCATTGTCAACCTATCACTGCCACTATCTCATCAACCTGTCATTGTCATTGATACTCAACATCAATGAAACCAGATCCACTCACATGGATCACTAAGAACATCTCTCAACCAAGAACCCAACATCACTAAGACATGCCTCAAGCATGTACCAAACATGTACCAAGCTCATCAACAAGTGCCTCTAACAATGCACCATATCATCATTAAGATATGTTCCTCAACCATGTGCCAAACCATGCATCAAACCATGAACTATAAAATCACCAAGATGTGTCTCATCTTGTACTAACATCACCAAGCATGTACCATAACCTCATCAAGATATGCATCTAAACCATGTACCAAACATGTGCCAACATCCATAAACTATGTACCTCAAACATGTGTCATATCACTCATGATATGTCTCAACCATATACTAAAATATATCCCATAAACCATTCACCATAATATCACCAAAATATACCTCAACATGTACCATACCATCACCAAGATATAACCTTCAAAACATGCATATAAACATACCTTTAATCATGTAGCAACATTGTTTCATCGTCATACCTTGTTGCAACCTAGAACAAGCATCCCCTTTACTTTACCTCATCCTCGCTACCTCATATTCACCAATCGATCAAGTGTTCACTAGATAGATATTCAATGAACTTGTGTGTAAGAATGAGAGACTCTTGATGTGTATTTATACTCTTCCATGTAACTGCTTTTCAACCACTTTACCCTTAATTAATTTCTTGTTGTAACCACTTTACCCTTAATTAATTTCTTGTTACAAACGTTTTACCCTTTAATTGTTTTACCCTTTTTCCTAATTTTAGGGTAATAATTGTTTTACCCTTTTTCCTAACTTTAGGGTCATAACTCTTTTACCCTTTTTTTAGGGTCATAATTGTTTTACCCTTTTTCTTAATTTTAGGGTCAAACTGTACTTTCTTGTTACAACCACTTTTCCCTTAATTAATGACTTTGTAATTGTTTAGGGCTTCTTAACCATTCTTTAGGGCTTCCAACTTCGCGAGGTCATAACTCCTCAACCGTGAGGAACCACGTAGTGTACCACCTATCATTGGAAACGGCATGATGAGAACTATCCATCCCTGAGTATGTTACATGCATTTACTTTGTCCTACACATTCAAATTCCTCAAACAACTCTGGGTTCCAGAACCACACCTTTGGGGCTTCTTGTAGACTTCTTCTAGGGATGACATCAATCAACTTACCGACAATATCGACCATACAAATGACAACCAACTGTCCAACGATCAACCAATTGTCCAACGATCTTGTCCACATCTCTAGGGATTCCAGACTTCTCCAAGGGTTGACTCGATCACATCTCTGGGTCTTCCGGACTTGTTTAAGGGTTGACATCAATATCCAAGGGTTGATATCAATGACAACCAATTTTCCAAACCAACTATCCAACAATATCCCCCTTTGGTATTAATGGAAACATTAATGGCATGCATTGATGGAAACACTCATGCTCATATGCATAATCATGCTCATGCTCCCCCTGTGACCATCACTCTCCCTGTCTCCATGCCATTGCTCTTATCTCTCCCCCTTTGATATCAAATGGCAAAGTGTATCTTGATTTGGCGTTGCTCCCCTTGTCTTCATGCTTCTGGTCTTTCTCTCTGTCTCCATGCCTCTATTATTTCTCCTTGTATTCATGTCTTTGTTCTTTTCTCTCTAATGACATTGTGGGCAGAAGAGTAACTCCACATCTCGGTATGTCACCCCCTATCTGCATGCTATTGATCTTCCTTTATGCATCTTTTTATATGATTATTTATCTTCCCTTGACTTCTCTTCAAGATGTTGTGTATATCAATGTGGGTCTTCATGTATCTGCTTCCTTTCCTCTCTTCTAAAGTTGTTTGTCCATTGGCGCTTCCTCGTGTAATTCACTGACATATATAAAAATCATTCAAAGATACTTCAAGTCTTCAAGATTTATCATTAATGACCATAGTATTCAACAATATTTTCCTTTGACGATGTAGCTTTTGCTGACGGTTTCTCTTTCCCTGTTCTGTTATGCCTTTCATTTCTTGCCTTTCTATGGCCAATTGATTCCAACTGTCAATATGCTTTTATCCACTGTTATGCATCTTCTCTGACTCATGTCTTATGTACCTTCCAAGTATCTCATGAATCCATCTATGTCCATATGTCACTAATTGTCCATGACCCTGATACACAATTGTCTACAATGCTGACCCATCTGTCACTATACTATTATGATGACTTCTCGAAATCTGTTGCAACTAATCATCACATATTACTACCTGGAATCTTCCATACAATCATGAATTTATTCCTGACAAGTATGTCAATAATATTCCTTTGATATCTTCCTGAGAAATTGTGCCTCAATCAACCGATCTATCATTTTGTACTTCTACCATCACTCTAAAACTGTCTTTCCAAAAACTGTAAACACTATAGACTGCTCGAAAGACATTTCTTTTATTTGTCTCAGCCACTACTTAGACTCCCCCTGTTTAATATTCATATTACTAGGAGTCTCCAAGCCGGATGGCTCAGAAAAATGGAGGAATCTTCCCAAGTGTGGAGTAATCTTCTTCTTCGTTTATAGATTCATCATCTTTCTGAACTCAGGCATCTTCCTTTTCATCCTCTTGATGGATTCTGACATGTTCCTTCCTTCCTGTAGATTCATCATGACCTTGAACTACTACATATCCTGAGAGTGTGATCTCTAGAACTTGTTCTTCATTTACCTGCTCTGTGGATTATGACAATACGATCTCTGAGACTTGTTCTTCTTTTATTTTATTTTCTTGTCATTCTCATACTACTGCAAATCCTGCAATTTATGGGACCTGTTCTTCATTCATCTTCTCTTCTTGTCTCTCTTTTCTTCTCCAAAACTTCGTGTATATGATATCAACATTTTCCTTCATGGAGGGATCTATCACTAAGCTATGTGACCATAATTGTGGCATTTGTAACATTCAAGATTGTGGGGAGCCACATAATCATTGCGGGGAGCCACATAAGAATTCCTTACTTGAACATCTCAGAAAGAGGATTCCATATGTAATGGTTACATTAAAACAAAAAAAAATGATAGAGATATCTTCAGATAGAAGAAAGAAGGAAGAAGATCAGGGAAAATTCTTTATTCTACATCTGAGATTTTTCAGAAATCATTGGATTAGATGTTGGGTTCGATAAGCAGCATGGAAACCCCAAATGGAATTCTTGTTTGGGGAAGACGGTTCAGGTGACAATCTTTGCACATCAAATGTGAATTCTAGGTGGAGAAATCCATCTGCAATACATGATAATGCATGAACCATAAGTTTGTATGGAGATGCAAAGAATGGGAATAAGGAAGGAAGGTTTTATGGAATATTAAAGAGTTTGGAGATAAGATGTGACATATCCAAGGATCAGCCCTACAAATTGGAGGTAGCAGCTCCATTATTGCTATCAGAATGCGCAGTGGAAACATGGCATGAAGTCATCAAATAAGGCATGACAGAAGTTGAATATGCATGAGCTGAATTAGAGGAATCCAAATAATAATGGAATGCTGAAAATTAACATCAGCATAATATGTAATGGCAAATATGCAAAGTAGACAAGGAAAAACTCATGGATGGAGTCAAGTCCATGAATATCCTAAGATAATGGAAGAAGAAATCATGAGATAGATATCAAGCTAATAGGAATGCATGTCAACACTCCAGGAAGGAAAGATAGAATAATAGAGGATTGTTGATGCACTCCAAGGGTGTGAAGGTATTTCCATAAGAGCATGGAGATATCAAGTCAAGAATAATTTAAAATTGAAGTGACTTCTAAAGTGAAACCAATAAGGAACCAGGAAGAAGAAAACGGTTATATGCATGGTTTTGAATGCAGAGGAGATGGTGCCTGACAATAATGCATCTTAAGTGACATAGAGCCATGAGTGACAACCAAAGAGGTTGGAGGTATCACTTGAATCTATGAAGGTAAGGTAAAAGAAGGACTTTCAATTAATTCTATGCAGCTAGCAAAAGAGAAGCGGAGAGTACAAGAAAACCTCATGTACTAAAGTATTCCATCGGAAAAGGGTTGAAGAAGTTCAATCTTGAAGAGTAACTAGATATTGAAGAATCCAGAGTCTATAAAACAACTTGGTGTGGAATTTGATTCATCTAAGTACGAGATTGGGATAGTTGGACCCAAGAAATTAACGAAAGATGAAGGTTAATATAAGCTTAGTTTGGGACTATAATGCAAAGGCAGCCAAGAGTGATTTGGCTAGAAAGTACTCAGGACAAAAATAGTCATGTACAGTGACTACAATGAGAGCACAAGAAGATCCAAGAATCCGAGAAGAATTGAAGACTTCTGGGATCAGCAAGGAAAAGTTTCACCTAGGAAAGAAGTTGCTGCAATTTCTGTGGCAGCAAGTATGTTACGACTTGTTGAGTTAGCCAGAGGAAAGAATGCTTGCATGTTTGCATGTTGGTGATGTTGTTGCATAAGAAGGGAAGCAACAAAGAGATGAAGTGTTGGTTATAAGTTTGATAAAAAGAAGCATGAAATCTTATACTGCCATCATCCATATAGGTAACATCAAATTTATTAATGGAAGTCATGCAGGTATGAGTTTTTATTACTCTTTTTGCATAATTGCTTAAAGGAAATTTAGGTAAGAATTTCCTCAGCCAGAGTTATTTTATAAAATCACATGATTATATTATTGAGTGCATACCACTGGATGTGATAAAGGCTAGAGGCATGTATTAATTCAAAGCTTTTTAGCTTCTGAATGCACACACTGACATAGTAGAATGTCATGTTAATTTGGTTATGGGGTAATAACCAAAGAATTAAAAGATACGAACTTGTTATATGAATGAATGTCAGTAAGCTAGTCATGTATGAGACCAGGACATGGTTGGATATGGCAAGGTACGGATAGGGAAAGGTTATGATCCACACATGTACTAAAAGCTTCCTACCTTTAAATAAAACTTGGGCTGCAACCTTTTTGCTAACACTAATGAACACCACAGAATTATATTCTTGGTGTAGTGTTCGGATCGAAAAGGAAGGCATCCAATTAATTGGGAAGACAATAGGAAGTGTGTGGAGAATGTCTCAACACATTGACCAGAATTCCAACTTATGGATGCTAAGATACATGATGGAGATAAAGAGCATTATGTAATTCAATCCAAGGTGCACTGAATAAGTATGCATTGAGAATTGCACTCATGCATAGTAAGTGATAGAATTGTATATTAAATGCAATGGTTGAATATGTTTTGTAAGTACATGCATATATATTATTGCATGGAAATAATTGTTATTAGCAGGTGAAATGTTGTTAACTCATGAAATTGAGGACATTTCAGGGAGGTGTTAGACATTGCAACAGGGAAGTTGCAAGTCAAGTAGTCACATGAGAATTGACTACAGGAAATATTCTTGTTCGGACCAAAATATATATATAATTTAACTTACTGTTATTAATTATGAACATGAATATGCATAGAATGACGAGTCATTCTATTTTATTAAATTGTTTGGTAATTATGATTGAATTTCTAGATGCAGACAATTCTAAGTTCATTGCATATAGTTCTATACATGTTGCAATTGAATTATGATGTACAGGAAATACTGACAATTGTTGGCAGTATGCAAGATGAAGCATTACAGGAAAAATGATATGCAGTTTGGTGCCTGTGGAAAACCATAAGGATGGTTGCATTCATAATATGACAACAACCAGGATGAATTGTGAAATAGAATTTCATGTTTTGGGGAAAAAGTTGAATTCCCTTCTGAACTAGTTGGAGTTCTTGAAATGAATTATTTTATGTTTTCTCATGATAACTGCATGTGGGTGATGCAGATGAGATGATGTTGATTAAAGTTAGAATGTTGACTACAAAGAGTAGCTCGGGGAAGATGTTGATTGGAAAAATTTGAGGGAAGTTGGAACTCTGGGAGACACGGTTCTCTGAGACTTCCTGAGTCGACCTGTTGTTGAATCCTAAGGAAAGGGAGGTGTAGCAGCCGATGGATTGTGTGACAGTGAAGGTGTACCCTCCTGGGGTGGGACAGGCATGTGGGGAATGAGAGATCGTTGGTTGGAGTGTTGTCGAGGTTTGGTACCTTGGCCTAGACCATGTGGATATGGATTGTGGACCGTGGCTATATTGGGAAGCCATTGCCTCGATGGAGTCATAGCCCTACTCAGGGGTAGAAGGTCTTCTCAATCAAAAGATAAGTACAATTCTCTATTCATTGTATGTTGTGTATCTTGTATACATGTTATAATGTTATTAGAATTGCATGTATATACATATATATACATTGCATATATGCTTGCATTACCTGCATCCATCACTGTACATAATGTGTTTTATGTTTCATTGCTTAAGAAATTTATACATGCTGCTAATCATGCTATTGATTGGAATGTGATTCAGGTGGAGAAAGAAGGCGTCTTGCAAGTGCATCTGGTGTGCATATTAGACCGGAAGAGCAAATAGCTTTGGAATCGATCCATAGGGCTTGTAAAGGTCCAGTGGACCTAGTACGGTCATGAGGATGCGACATGGGAGCATGAGGATGCTATGCAGGCAGAATACCCGCATCTTTTTGAAGATTTTTGGAAATCTTGTTGACGTTGTGTAAAATTTGCACTGAGGACAGTGCAAAAATAAGGGGAGGGGATTGTAATATCCCCAAGGATGAGACCAGTTATATTATGTATTGTAAACATGTTTTGTACGCTGGTGAGATGAGTTATAATAAGCTAGGAGGATTATTTGGTGATTAGGCCGGAGAGCCTAGGTGTTAAAGGCCAGGAGCCTGATTTTGTATATGTAATTATGTAGATCATTAATAAAATATAAACATTGTTGCATGCAGACCGACCACGAAGAAAGAGTGATGGGGGACTAACCTTCCACAAGGTTGGGTAAGGGAGGAGGCTAAGTGTGTGGTCCTAGGGGCTTACCTCTAAAGGGGATAATAATGTATTATTATTTCTTGAAGGCTAAGGTGGACATGTTGAGTGTTGTCCTAAGTTCATGTAAAGGGAATGTATGCTAAATGGAGTGCATACAACTCCAGGAAGACAGGTGTCGACCTGGTCGCATGCAGTTAAAGTTGAAGAAGTCAGTTGTGTTGGGGGGTTCACTCCTCATTCGTCATCCTTCGCTTGAGTTTGCTGGGATCTGGGGCGTCTAAACCATTATGCCTCTGCATCTACATTTTCTTACCGGCGCACAGGGAAGGAAACCCTCACAAGAAGGTTGTTCGCGGGTCATTCTTCCATCCTCCACCTGAGTCACTTTTTCATTCCCCATCCTTCGTGAATTTCGCTTAGCTCTGTGATCGACCTCTACGTTGATTCCTTTTCACGCACACTGAAACCACTGGCAAACTCGTGGACTGAGTCATGTCTCCTATGTATTACCGGAGTCGTTGTGTGTCATGACTATGGGTTTTTGTGGCCACGTAGTTTTTGGACTAAGTGTGGCTTGTTGTCATCGTGTGTTCCTTATTGAACTGTGTTGTGTCTTAGTGTGGATTGTTGTCGTTTTTGGATGTTCATACCCAAATTCATGTTGTTTTTGTCACCTCTGAGTTAACCAAATTGTTATTGTTGTTGTTGTTGTTCTCACCTTGCAGGATTTGAGTTAAAACTGGTTGAAGAAGCGGGTTGTCAGGCCCGTGGTAGAAAAGGTAGGTTGCCAGGCCTATGAGAAGCTATCTCCAAGTGAGAGAGTTTGTTGGGAAGAGGTTTTCTCCCAGAGAGAGTCCAGCACCAGCTATGGAGCTTTGAGAATTCCTGATCCGGCATGTTGTCGAGACCCTGAGAGGGAGGTGAAGCAGTCGATGGATTGTGTGACAATGAAGGTGTATACTCTCTTGTGGAACAGGCATGTGGGGAATGAGAGTCCATGAGTAGTGGGCGTAAGAAGGCTCCTGGAGAGAATCCTTCCAGTTGCATTATGCAGTTTCATGTAACCTCAGCCTAGTCTAGGATTCCCTTGCCCTAGGTGGAGCTTAGTCCCAGCTCGAGGGTGACCCATTGTTGAGCATGATGAGCAGCATGGTCTATGGCTGGGAGGTTCATGGAATGTCTGGACGTAGTTGGTGGTGTTACTCCAATTGAAAAGATAAGTATCAGTCTGTGCTTAATTTATATGTTATGCATGTCTTTGATGCTTGAATGTTATCATGTCTTTTGTTGCGTATATGAACTACTGTTAATTCCATTGATTCTATATGGTAGCAGTAATTCTGATTATTGTGATTAAGTGTTTTAATTCGATTAAAATTCATATATTATATAAGTGTATATTCCGCAGTGGTAGCATTACCCGGTCTCTGTGGAGGGTCGAGGATGCTACAGTTTGGTATCGCAACTAAGTCAGAGTTGAGTAGTGGCATTACCTAGGCCGGTTGATGGTTGGGGATGTTACAAATTGGTATCAGAGAATGCTTTCAACACCAAGCCTGGATGGGCCATGTTAGTGGAAATTGAAGATAGATTTTTGGAAGGAGTTGTTGTCGAAATGGACAAAACTCAAGTTCCGACCCATGGTTTCAACACTAAGCCTGGATGGGTGGGATAAGTGGTCATTGGAATCGAGGTTTCAAGAGGAAATTGTGTTAAGAGGAACCAATTTTGGACCTCATAAACATCCCTGAGTGCCAAGAGGATTACCTTGGTCAAGTTAAGAAGCTCGGGAGGGGTAGCAGTATCATAAAACCGCGACAGAAGTGGTGTTGGACCATAGAGTAATGGGAACCGTAGGATCTGTTTGGAAGAAAAGGGAAAACCCTTACGACCTTCAAATCTGGAGAGTGTGTAGAAGACCCTTCAAAATGTTGAATTTAGGAGAAAGAGCACAGAGCTCTTAAGTCTTTCATTGCTTTCAAAGTTCAGGAAGAGTAGCGAGGTCGAAGTATCGAAAGGGAAGGTCCCTTTGTTTGGAAGGAGAATGGACAAAAATCTGTTCGGAAACAGCCACGGTCTGTTATGACTGTTGGATATGAGAAAGAGTGTGGGAGTTAACCCTTGGAGCCATTCGAACTTCGCGAGTTCGGAAAATTGAACGAGTTCGTCATAAGGGAGGTAAAATCCTTGAAGTTTCAAAGTCCCGAAGTTAACTCTGAGCCTTAGATCTGAGGATGCCCGGGAAACATCCTGACCGTTAGATCTAGGAAGTAAACGATAGTCAAGTTAACCGAACTGTCGATGACTTAAGAACCGTTGTGATATGGATGGTCGTGATCCCTTAGGAAATCCGTGGAGTAACGAAGTCCTTCAATATCATCGGTCTGAGAGAATCGAAAAGCTCAGAAGAGATAAATTTTTCAAGAGTAAAGGTGAGACCCAAGATAGTCGGGCTCACAGGAGGAATGAAGGCTCATGCCCTTGAACATCTACAAAACTCTTCCAAGTCGGAAGAAGTTAAAATATTAAGAGGAGGAGCGACAATAGTCATCAAATCGGTTGTGGGAAAAAGCATAGACCGTTAGATCAGCGACCAGGGAAGTAGAGGAGAAGCGTTGAGAAGGAAGAGATCCCAACCGTTAGATCTGAGTGCAAGGGGACGATAGTCGTCTGATCTAAGGTAAGGTGCATGAGTGTTAACCTTTGTGTGCACCAGAGGGTTGACTGGCCAAAGTCTTGAAGCGAGTTAGGAACCGTTCATCGCCAAGAGGGACAGGTGGCGCAAGATCCACAACCCCTGAGCAAGAACTTGTGGTCAAGGAGAGTTTGAAATCACCGAAGTAGGTCCTGGTCGTTGATCTCCAGGAGGGGTACGTGTCAATAGATCAGATTTTTCAGGAAAAAAACTTTGAGAGCTTCAATTGAGAGTTGAAACTCCTGAATCTCGGAGAGCCGGAGAACCGAAGTGAATCTGGACCGTAGATCCAGAAGGGCGCATGGCGACAAATCATGAACTTCGGGTAAAAGAATTTCGGGAGGAAGCAAGTGGGGAAAGTTGAGACCTTCGAAGGTCAAAGTCCCAAATTGGACTTAATCGTTGATCGTGAAAGAGGACGAGGGTCGTTGATCTGGTCCTGGTTGAAGATTCTGAAGTTGCGAAGCGTCGAAGTCTGAAGTCAACATTAACCGTTGATCTACTTTGGGAGATTTCCCAACCAATGATCAAGTATAGTGGAAGGATACTGTAAGTGGAGGTGTTAACTGACAACAAGTGGTCACCACCGCTTTATGACTCGTTTGATGGGTAATCACTTCAAAGGAATTGCTACTCCAGAATTCAGGAGCCATGAATAGTCGAAGTTCTGAAGTAAATGAGAACCGTCCAACTCATCATGACATTAAGACGTGACCGTTGATTTTGGTAAGTGATCAAGAACTTCTTAGCTTAGCATCTGGTCACCACCTGCGGTCGTATGGAATAAAGAAACAAAGGGAAAAGAAGAGGCAATGCTCAAATCATTAAGCTCGTGGTTTTGCGCAAATGGTCATATGTAAATGGTTTGAAGGAAGTCGTGCGTTTTGTCTGGTTCGGACCTACATCAGGGAGGTACTGAAGATCCGGGAACTTTATGATAGGGTCTAGAAAATATCTAAGAGCCATTAGCTCAGAGAAAAGAGAACGCTACACAAGAAGTGCATCAGAGAGGAAGCACAAGTTGTAACGGATTATGGCCTTCTACTCAAGGCTCGAAATTGAGCAAGGAAGTCGTGATTGGAAAGGTCTTGGAAAGAGGATTCCAGATGTAATGGTTACATTAAAACAAAAAAAAATGCTAGAGATGTCTTCAGATAGAAGAAAAAAGGAAGAAGGTCAGGGAAAATTCTTTATTCTACATCTGAGATTTTTCAGAAATCATTGGATCAGATGTTGGGTTCGATAAGCAGCATGGAAACCCCAAATGGAATTCTTGTTTGGGGAAGACAGTTCAAGTGACAATATTTGCTCATCAAATGTGAATTCTAAGTGGATAAAGCCATCTGCAATACATGATAATGCATGAACCATAAGTTCATATGGAGATGCAAAGAATGGGAATAAGGAAGGAAGGTTTTATGGAATATTAAAGAGTTTGGAGATAAGATGTGACATCTCCAAGGATCAGCCCTACAGATTGGAGGTAGCAACTCCATTATTGCTATCAGAATGCAAAATGGAAGCATGGCATGAAGTCATCAAATATGGCATGACAGAAGTTTAATAAGCATGAGCTGAATTAGAGGAATCCAAATAATAATGGAATGTTGAAAATTAATATCAGCATAATATGTTATGGAAAATATGCAAAGTAGACAAGGAAAAACTCTTGGATGGAGTCAAGTCCATGAATATCCTAAGATAATGGAAGAAGAAATCATGAGATAGATATCAAGCTAATAGGAATTCATGTCAACACTCCAGGAAGGAAAGATAGAATAGTAGAAGATTGTTGATGCACGCCAAGGGTGTGAAGGTATTTCCATAAGAGCATTGAGATATCAAGTCAAGAATAATTTAAAAGTGAAGTGACTTCTAAAGTGAAATCAATAAGGAACCAAGAAGAAGAAAACGGTTCTATCCATGGTTTTGAATGCAGAGGAGATGGTGCCTAACAAGAATCCATCTTAAGTGACATAGAACCATGAGTGACAACCCAAGAGGTTGGAGGTATCAATTGAATCTATGAAGGTAAGATAAAAGAAGGACTTTTAGTTAATTCTATGCAACTAGCAAAAGAGAAGTGGAGTACAAGAAAACCTCAAGTACTAAAGTATTCCATCGAAAAAGGCCTGAAGAAGTTCAGTCCTGAAGAGTAACTGGATATAGAAGAATCCAGAGTCTATAAAACAACCTGGTGTGGAATTTAATTCATCCAAGTATGAGATTGGCATAGTTGAACCCAGGAAATTAACGAAAGTTGAAGGTTAATATCAGCTTAGTTTGGGACTATAAATGCAAAGGCAGCCAAGAGTGATTTAGCTAGAAAGTGCTCAGGAAAAAAATAGTCATGTACAGTGACTACAATGAGAGCACAAGAAGATCCAGGAATCCAGGAAGAATTGAAGACTTCTGGGATCAACAAGGAAAATTTGCACATGGGAAAGAAGTTGTTGCAATTTATGTGGCAGCAAGTATGTTACGACTTGTTGAGTCAGCCAGAGGAAAGAATGTTTGCATGTTTGCAAGTGTTGTTGGTGATTTTGTTGCATAAGAAAAGAAGAAACAGAGAGTTGAAGTGTTGGTTATAAGTTTGATAAAAAAAGCATGAAAGCTTCTACTACCATCATTCATACAGGTAACATCAAATTTATTAATGGCAGTCATGCAGGTATGAGTTTTTATTACCCTTTTTGCATAATTGTTGAAAGGAAATTTAGGTAAGAATTTCCTCAGCCAAAGTTATTTTATAAAATCACATGATTATATTATTGGGTGCATACCACTCGATGTGGTAAAGGCTGGAGGACTGTATTAATTCAAATGCACACACTGACATAGTAGAATGTCATGTTAATTTGGTTATGGGATAATAACCAAAGAATTAAAAGATAAGAACTTGTTATAGGAATGAATGTCAGTAAGCTAGTCATGTATGAGACTAGGACATGGTTGGATATGGCAAGGTACGGATAGGGAAAGGTTATGAGCCACACTTGTACTAACATCTTCCTACCTTTAAATAAAACTTGGGCTGCAACCTTTTTGCTAACACTAATGAAAACCACATAATTATATTCTTGGTGTAGTGTTCGGGTCGAAAAGGAAGGCATCTAATTAATCGGAAAGACAATAGGAAGTGTGTGGAGAATGTGTCAACACATTGACCAGAATTCCAACTTATGGATGGTGAGATACATGACTGAGATAAAGAGCGTTATGTTATTCAATGCAAGGTGCACTGAATAAGTATGCATTGAGAATTGCACTCATGCACAGTAAGTTATAGAATTGTATATTAAATGCAATGGTTGAATATGTTTTGTAAGTACATGCATATATATTATTTCATGGAAATAATTGTTGTTAACAATTGAAATGTTGTTAACTCATGAAGTTGAGGACATTTCAAGGAGGTGTTAGACATTGCAACAGGAAAGTTGAAAGTCAAGTAGTCACATGAGAATTGACTACAGGAAATATTCTTGTTCAGAAAAATAAATAGTTAACTTATTGTTATTAATTATGAACATGCATATGCATAGAATGACGAGTCATTCTATTTTATTAAATTGTCTGGTAATTATGATTGAATTGCTAGACGCAGACAATTCTAAGTTCACTGCATATAGTTCTATACATATTTCAATTGAATTATGATGTACAGGAAATAATAACAATTGTTGGCAGTATGCAAGATGAAGCATTACAGGAAAAATGGTATGCAATTTGGTGCCTGTGGAAAAACACAAGGATGGATGCATTCATAATATGGCAACAGCCAATATGAATTATGAAATAGAATTTCATGTTTTGGGGAAAAAGTTGAATTCCCTTCTGAACTAGTTGGAGTTCCTAAAATGAATTATTTTATGTTTTCTCATGATAACTGCATGTGGGTGATGCAGATGAGATGATGTTGATTAAAGTTGGAATGTTGACTACAAAGAGTAGCTCAAGGAAGATGTTGATTGGAAACCTTTGAGGGAAGTTGGAACTGCGGGAGCCACGGTGCTCTGAGACTTCTTGAGCCGGCCTGTTGTTGAAGCCCAAGAAAAGGGAGGTGTAGCAGTTGATGGACTGTGTGACAGTGAAGGTGTACCCTCCTGGGGTGGGACAGGCATGTGGGGAATGAGATACCATTGGTTGGAGTGCTGTCGAGGTTTGGTACCTTGGCCTAGACCATGTGGATACGGATTGTGGACCGTGGCTATCTTGGGAAGCCATTGCCCCGATGGATTCATAGCCCTGCTCAGGGGTGGAAGGTCTTCTCAATCAAAAGATAAGTACAACTCTCTATTCATTGTATGTTGTGTATCTTGTATACAGGTTATAATGTTATTAGAATTGTTTGTATATACATATATATACATTACATATATGTTTGCATTACCTGCATCCATGACTATACATAATGTATTTTATGTTTCATTGCTTAAGAAATGTATACTTGATGCTAATCATTCTATTGATTGGAATGTGATTCAGGTGGAGCAAGAAGGCGTCTTGCAAGTGCATTCGGTGTGCATATTGGACTAGAAGAGCAAACAGCTCTGGAATTGATCCATAGGGCTTGTAAAGGTCCAGTGGACCTGGTACGGTCCTAAGGATGCGACATGGGAGCATGAGGATGCTATGAGGGCAAAGTACCCGCATCTTTTTGAAGAATTTTGGAAATCTCGTTGATGTTGTGTAAAAGTTGCACTGGGGACAGTGCAAAAATAAGGGGAGGGGATTGTAATATCCCCAAGGATGAGCCCAGTTATATTATGTATTGCAAACATGTTTTGTAGGCTGGTGAGCCGAGTTATAATAAGCTAGGAGGCTTATTTGGTGATTAGGCCAGAGAGCCTTGGTGTTAAAGGCCAGGCGCCTGATTTTGTATATGTAATAATGGAGATCATTAACAAAATATAAACATCGCTGTGTGTAGACCGACCAAGAAGAAAGAGTGATGGGGGACTAACCTTCCACAAGGTTGGGTAAGGGAGGAGTCTAAGTGTGTGGGCCTAGGGGCTAAGCTAGGGGGCTTACCTCTAAAGGGGATAATAATTTATTATTATTTCCTGAAGGCTAAGGTGGACATGTTGAGTGTTGTCCTAAGTTCCTGTAAAGGGAATGTATGCTAAATGGAGTGCATGCAGCTCTAGGAAGACAGGTGTCGACTTGGGCACATGCAGTTACATATGAAGAAGTCAGTTGTGTTGGGGGGTTCCCTCCTCATTCGTCATCCTCCGCCTGAGTTCACTGGGATCTGGGGCGTCTAAACCATTTTGCCTCTGCGTCTGCATTTGCTTACCGACACACATGGAAGGAAACCCTCACGGGAAGGTTGTTTTCGGGTCATTCTTCCATCCTCCACCTGACTCGCTTTTCCATTCCCCATCCTTCGTGAATTTCATTTAGCTCTGCGATCGACCTCTGTGTTGATTCCTTGTCACGCACCCTGAAACCAATGGAAAAGTCATGGACTGAGCCATCTCTCATGTGTATTATCAGAGTCGTGTAGTGTCATGACTATGGGTTGTTGTGGCCACGCAATTCCTGAACTGAGTGTGGCTTGTTGTCATCATGTGTTCCTTACTGAACCATGTATTGTATTAGTGTAGACTGTTGTTGTTTTCGGATGTCCATACCCAAATTCTTGTTGCTTCTATCACCCAGGAGTTAACCGAATTGCTATTGGTGTTGTTGTTATCCTCACTTTGTGGGATTTGAGTTGAAATTTGTTGAAGAAGTGGGTTATCAGGCCCGTGGTAGAAGAGGCAGGTTGTCAGGCCTGTGAGCAGCTCTCTCCAGGTGAGAGAGTTTGTTGGGAAGTAGTTTTCTCCCAGAGAGAGTCCAACACCAGCTACGGAGCTTTGAGAATTCCTGATCCGACCTGTTGCCGAAACCTTGAAAGGGAGGTGAAGCAGCCGATGGAATGTGTAACAGTGAAGGTGTATACTCCTGAGTGGAACAAGCATGTGGGGAATGAGATTCCATGAGTAGTGTGTGTAAGAAGGCTCCTGGAGAGAATCCTTCTAGTGGCATTGTGCAGTTTCCTGTAACCTCAGCCTAGTATGGGATTCCCTTGCCCTGGATGGATCTTAGTCCCAGCTCGAGGGTGACCCACTGTTAAGCATGATGAGAAGCACTGGGAGGTTCGTGGAAGGTCTGCACGTAGTTGGCGGTGTTACTCCAATTGAAAAGATAAGTATCAGTCTGTGCTTAATTTATATGTTATGCATGTCTGTGATGCTTGAATTTTATCATGTGTTCCGTTGCATATATGAACTATTGTTAATTCCATTGATTATGTATTACAGCAGTAATTCTGTGATTAAGTGTTTTAATTTGATTAAAATGCATATATTATATAAGTGTATATTCTGCAGTGGTAGCATTATCGGGTCTTTTTGGAGGGTCGGGGATGCTACAGTTTGGTATCGCTGTTAAGTCAGAGTTGAGGAGTGGCATTTCCCAGGCCGGTTGATGGTTGGGGATGTTACACAAACATTGTTTCTCTTCCATATGGATTTTGCATTTTTCTTCAATCCTTTTGGCTTCTTCCACTTGGACTTTCGAGCACGTAATCATCTGTTGGACTTCTTCAGGGTTTTGAAAACCTTCCCTTAGCTTGATCAATTCTTCTTTGAGGAACTTTTTTTCCTCTCTTTCATTCTTTAGTTCATCTAAAGCATTGATCAGTTCTACTTCAAGATCCACTATTCCTTCACAATCTTCTTCTTTTGAATATGTCTGACATGATGAGCATATTTCTTCTTGTTTGAATTTAGCATCTTCTTTATTATTATTTGTATGCTCTGGCTCTATGATAAGGTGAGATCCCTTCAAGTAGATATTATATTGCATATCCCAAAGCTCTTTGGTTGATGAGCATTTTCCCACTTTGTCTTTCGTTGAATCACATAGTCCATCCAGGATGAAATACATTGCTATTTTGTTGTTCCTTTTTAATTCCTTCTTGGTTGTAGTCTTTGGAAGTTTCGTTGTAGCAGTGTACCCTATCACAGCTTATTTCCAAATATCATTTCCCTGGGCTTGTAAAAACACTTTCATTTTTATGCTCCACATTTCATATCTTTGACCATTCTGACCATCGAAATATGGTACTTCAATCTCAGTGTACTCCATGATCTACCTTCCAATGGTTAAACTGTTTCCTTGAAAGAACCGACTCTGATACCAATTGTTGGAATACTGAGAGGGGGGGGTGAATCATATCAGTATGAGCATATTATCACTTTTAACCAAAATACACAATTGTTAACTTTATTAGCAGTGTTCAACAATTTATCATTAGCATCCAATATATCAGCAATATAAATCAATAGTGCACAGTAAACAATCACAGAAACACAATACACCAAAATTTACATGGAAACCCAAAAGGGAGAAAACCACGAAATGTTTTTATTATATGTCAATATTACATTCATAGGAAGCACCAACCTCCAAATTCTCCATGTCCAACTGGAAGGAGTCTCCAACCCCCTATTTGCAGGCTCCAACCTAAAGGAAGCTACAACTTCGTGATTTACCAGCTACAACTGGAAGGAGGCTCCAACCCCCTAGTTTACAGGCTCCAACCTGAAGGAAGCTCCAACTCCATGATTTCTTCGAAACCAACCAGAAGGAGGCTACAACCCCCTTTCCTTACGCCGTCTTGCTTCCCTGAAATATAAATGTAGACCAAACTATCATTACCACAATAACTACCATTGTTAACCTGTCACTGCCATTGTCTCATCAACCTGTCACTGCCAATGATACTCAACATCAACGAAACTAGATCCACTCACATGGATCACCAATAACATCTCTCAACCAAGAACCCAACATCACCAAGACGTGCCTCAAGCATGTACCAAACATGTACCAAGATCACCAACAAGTGCCTCTAATAATGCACCATATCATCATCAAGATATGTGCCTCAACCATGTGCCAAACTGTGCATTAAACCATGAACCATAACATCACCAAGATGTTTCTCATCATGTACTAACATCACCAAGCATGTACCATAACCTCATAAAGATATGCATTTAAACCATGTGCCAGCATCCATAAGCTATGTACCTCAAACATGTGTCATATCACTCATGATATACCTCAACTATATACCAAAATATATCCCATAAACCACTAACCATAACATCACCAAAATATACCTCAACATGTACCATACCATCACCAAGATATAACCTTCAAAACATGCATATAAACATACCCTTAATCATATAGAAACCTTGTTGCATCATCATACCTTGCTGCAACCTGGAACAAGCATCCCCTTTACTTTACATCATCCTTGCTACCTCATATTAGTCATTATATCAAGTGTTCACTAGATAGATATTCAATGAACTTGCGTGTAAGAATGAGAGACTCTTGATGTGTATTTATACTCTTCCATGTAATTGTTTTTCAACCACTTTACCCTTAATTAATTTCTTGTTACAACTGTTTTACCCTTTTCCCTAATTTTAGGGTAATAACTGTTTTACCCTTTTTCCTAATTTTAGGGTCGTAATTGTTTTACCTTTTTTCCTAATTTTAGGGTCATAATTGTTTTACCCTTTTTCCTAACTTTAGTGTCATAATTGTTTTACCCTTTTTTTAGGGTCATAATTGTTTTACCCTTTTTCTTAATTTTAGGGTCAGCCTGTACTTTCTTGTTACAACCACTTTTCCCTTAATTAATGACTTTGTAACTGTTTCGGGCTTCTTAACCATTCTTTGGGGCTTCCAACTTCATGAGGCCATAACTCCTCAACCTTTAGGAACCACGTGGTGTACCACCTACCTTGGAAACGCATGACAAGAACTATCCATACATGAGTATGTTACATGCATTTACATTGTCCTTCACATTCGAATTTCTCAACAACTTCAGGTTCCACAACCACACCTTCTAGGCTTCCTGTAGACTTTTTCAATTACACCTGTCTCTCGGACTTCTTCTAGGGATGACATCAATCAACTTACTGACAATCTCAACCATACAAATGACAACCAATTTTCCAACGATCAACCAATTGTCCAATGATATCGTCCACATCTTTGGGGCTTCCAAACTTCTCCAAGGGTTGACTCGATCACATCTCTGGGTCTTCTAGACTTCTTCAAGGGTTGACATCAATGACAACCAACTGTCCAACAAGGATTAGATTTCAAAGAACCTAATTGCACACCTCCAAAGGAACCTGGTTTTGAATACCAATCATTGTGTCACGTACCCACCACGGCAAAAATAAAATTTTCACTCTTCTTCAAGGGATAGAATCCCCGAATTACTACGGGGGCCTAGTGTAGGCTAGCTCTTCCCTTATCCACCTCCATGTGATCGTTGGTTATGACCACAGGCCAATCCAAGAGGCGCCTTTCGCATTTCGCAACTCAGCGATGTAAGAGAGTCAAGTTTTTCGACTCTTCAAACCCCGAAACCTGAAATCTTACCTTCAATGAGATTGACGACTGTGAATCTCCCCCTGATCCGATGGTCCTAGACGTATCGATATTTCGGTAACTGGGAGTTCGAAATGAAACGACCCAAACCACTGGTCACTCCATTCCCCGAACTCAGATATGTGAATTCTCGTACGAGATCCAACGATCCTCAATGATTAGGATCGAACGGTCCAGATCTTTTTGGAGTTTCGTGAACCGGGAGTTCACGATGCAGTGACTCCAAATCTCTTGTCACTCCAATCCCCGAATTCCGATATGGGATTTCGTGTATGAGATCAACGACCCTCATTGATCTGGATCTGACGATCATTATCCCTCTTGAGCTTAAGGGTGTTGAAAGACACTCAGTCTTAATCGTGCGTCGGGGTTTCGTATACCAGGATTTCGCGACTTGCGAAGACGAGGGGTCTTGCCCTCTGGTTTCCCGGGTGCCGAAATGTCGACCGACGGCCACGTGTCCTATGCCGATGGACGGTTCTAAATACTTCGGGACTTTTAGGATTTTGTCGAGTCCACTCTCCCGCCTATGCAAGGGTTAAGATCGACGGTCAATAGAGCTCCAACAGGTCCTTGGATCTATGGTCCTGGTTCCCATCGCTACTTGTGAAGGCTAAAGGGGTCGAGGTATTAACGCCTTTGTTCCTTCCTCCAATCTAACGGTCGAGACAGACCTCAGATCCTCTGAAAGGATCTTGTCCATTCATCTAGAAAACGAAAGGGTACTCTCTTTCGGTATTTGAAACTCGTTATCCTTCCTGAGCTTCGTCAACTATGGAGGACTTGAGAACTTTGTGCTCTTTCTCCTGGACTTGACTCTTAGAAGAGTCTTCAGCACAACTATTGCACTCCTTCATCAAGAGGTTTTGGGGTTCTATTTGATCGAAGAGAGCCTGTGCATATCTGCACTACCTCTCGTGAGCTTAACAAACTCCGTCCTCCAAGGGACTCAGAACGACTAGGTGAGTAAACCATCGTACATGCAACTACGCCTAAGGTCAACAAGCTCACAGTTCGTGGCTCTAGCTTAAGACACTACAAAACTCAAGATTTTATGAGAACAAGTCATGTCTGAACCATATAATTCCTTACTTGCCTAATTATACAATCACGCAGAAATAGAAGGGATACAATATATCCATTAAGCATTCATGCACATTCCTGAAGGCATACGCAGTATAACCAATTCATACACGATTACGACTAAATTACACAGGGTAGGAAATTGCTTATCTATTACAGGTTGTCGCCAACCAACTCACTGTGGGTGTTCGTCCTTCCACCCGACCATAGGCCCAGAGGCATTCATTCTTAGCACTTTGGCCACCCCCGTGCCAAGCCATGATATCACCAGGGAATTCTCACACTTCTCGAGGGTTCTTCCTCTGTTTCTGCTTCTGTTTGGGTCATGTTCTCTGTAACTCAGAGCTTTCTCTCTCGATTATGGCCTCGGCGAGGTTTCTCAGATGCTCCTCATCATCAAGCTCGCGGCCTTTTATTCGTGACTCACTAGAGAGCTCCGCGCATCTCCCTTGCGAGCTTACGCTCTCTCTTTTTTTTGTCCGGTGTCTCCTCTCCCGTGTGTATCCCTCTTACCCTGGAAGGTTTTTGCCGACCTATCCTGTTCCTTCTGTCAGAAGGAAGCTCAGGTCTGCAGGTCACTGTGGTACTTCGGGCTGACAGCCCATGTTTCCATTTATGGGGGTGGTTGATTGTTCAACCACCAGTCCTTTCTTCATCAACTGTTATCTTTCCTTGGGATCCAAAGGAGGTTGTCATCCTCGTCAAGGGAAATTTGGGGTTATTTGTCATAATGAACCCTCTCTTATAGTTTTCAAATTCTTCCTCTAGTGATATCATGGCCAGTACTTTCAAGGCTTCACCCCCACAGTCAGTCATTGGCAACTCAAACAATAATACATTTACATTGTCCTCATGCATTAGCATGGTAATTCCTATTTTATGATTAATTACAAATTGGGGGAAACAGGGTGTTACACATTGGGTGAGTAAAAGAAGAGTGTGGTACTTTATCTAGTGCACAAGATCATAAAAACAAAGGAAATCATACCCCCAACAGAAGAATATAACTCAAATTGTAGTGTGGGCATTCATTTTGAGATAACCTCACCCATCCTTAGTGAAGAGAAATCAAAGGGAAAATTAACACAAGGGTGATGGCATAACCACCACCCTCATAGCATCAAACCTAATGTCAATAGAACTTCACCCAGGGACCATCCTCAAGGAGGAACAATATCCCAGCATTTGGCTTTATCCATTACAAATCTCTAGGTGATTTGATAGTACCACCAACAATATTTAGTTGGAAAAACACAATATCCATTTCACTCTACAAGAAAAATTCCCTCATCATGGATGATCAATATAAAAGTTTGAACAAGGAAAATATAAAAGTTGGAATTTTATGAGGAGGACTATTGGCGTTTTATTGCACGCTTGCACACATCCTTCTATACACTGGGGAGTTTAGACCCAGGGTTCATCCAGAGTTGACCAACAAAATCCCTAGAGCATTGGCATATCAATCATCGGCCAAGGTCAAGGAAGGTCTCACCTAAGACGCAGAGGAGATCACATAGACCATAAGGTCTTGTGACAGGGATGAAGGATTAAGCAAACTAGGATCCATCTGGGATGGAATTCATACATTTCATATTCCACAACTTCCTGTGCTAACAAGTAAAAAAATACACACACGTATCTATCCAACACATGATAGACACACAATAGATCAAAATTGTCGCAGCTTTATTATTCCTTTCATTCCTTTCAACACAAACATACAATATACATTAAGCAGACTATATCTGGCAACAACAGAGCTTCATATGTTCTTTAGATAATTCCTCAGAAATACAACACACTGCACAATGTGCATCCTCTTTTGATCTTAGACATATGACAGACTCATATTTATGTTTAGAAGTATTACAACATTACAAAAGGCTTAGAGTGAGATCGATACCAACTACTTAATGGATCTCATCTAATCATTTAACTCTATCTCTAATGTCATTGCTTGCTTTTATAGCTTTCACTGCTCGAGAGATTTGTCTCTTATTGCTCTACTCCACTCGTTCTACTGACAAAACTACCTTGCACTCTTCTAGCACCTGCTTGTAGTCCACATATCCTTTTGGAATAGGGGCAATATTAAATGCATCACCAGCTCATCTTTTATCAGCTTCACGATCCCTTGTGTTGTTATTAGTAATCATTCGAGAGGATTTCCCGATGATTCGTTTCTTGATTTTGGCATTCTTGATTGCCGATGCACATCAAAATTGGGAGCAGCATGCATTTGGTAGACTTCCAAATCGACGTGCAATATCAAAACTCGATCCAATGTGTACTTCTTATCATTCCTCGTGCATTAACTTAGGCACACACAAAACTTTGGAATGAGCACACACAACTTTGTTTGTGCGCATTCGCGAAATGAACCCAAACCTTTGGGTGCTAATAGGACAAGATTAAGAACTCTTTTGATTGCATATAACACACCTATAACATAGATAAATGAAATCCCCCCTCCCAATGATTATAAATCCAATGTCCAACAAAATAACTATGAGGACCAAATCTTAGATAATACATGCAATCTAGCACCATGGAACCTGGAATAACAAAGAAGAACCTCCAAACCATGGGAACAAAATAGATACAATGCTAATATGGTTTAAGGTTTTCAATTATATGGATAAAGTTTTATCAAAACATTTTGATCCTAATGCCTCTAACCACTTTGTACAGAATATGATAAAAATGGCAAAGTCCACCCTCAACCATATCTAAGCCATCCAACAAGAATTCATTTAGCTCAAGATATGACAATTACTAATGGCTAATATATCGAACAACGGTGACCTTATATTAGAGTTGTTGAGGAATCCATATTTCTTGTATCACTATTAGCTCCAAACATCAACTCTTTGGCATCATGAGATTGATCAGTCTTCACATACCAACATTGAGACAGACATAGACATACTTATGTTGCATTCATACAAGAGCAAAAAGAAGTTGGGAAATTCTTATGTTGCATTCATACAAGAGCAAAAAGAAGTTGGGAAATTCTAGAGGAGGTACAAAATATTTTCAAGGAATCTAATACACTTCTTAACAAAGTTCTCATAAACTTGAACAATAGATGCAATATAGAGAAAATTGTGAAGAAGAACACCCATACCTACTTCCCCCTTTAGACTTGCAGCAGCAAGTCGTATTCCCCAATATTATTATTTGTATTCGAGGGTTGTTATTGACAACAATTCAGTGGATGGAACTGGGCCAAAGTTTATTCTATGCAAGATTGTTCGATGCCATTCAATTGGTTGATATTCCAATGAATCTACCATAAGATGAAAAGATTAATTATGTCGATAGGCATTCTCCCTATTGGAATCGCTCTATTAATCATCCTTTTAATTATAAAATTTGATTTGGTCAGGAATTGAAGAAGCTAGCATATTCCAGGAATTGAAGATGCTAGCATATTGAAGATATTAAGCAGTGGAAGGTTTCATAAATTTTTAACGCCATGTGTATCCACCTGTTCCATAAATTTGAGAAGTGGAGTGCAAACATTTTTTATTTAATTTTTAACTTTTTTGCCAATGGGTCGTTTCATAAATTTTTACTTTATGTATCCGCCCTTTAGGAAAGCGATGGAGAGGAACCATTTAACATTTACTTTTTATTTGTTTAGAAATGGGTCGTTTCATAAATTGTTAACACGATCTGTATCCACCAGTGCCATAAATTTAAATCCATATGAAAGGATAGCGAGGGGAGAGGAGTGGATTAGCTTAATTTTTTACCAATCAGCGATTTCATAAATTCTATTGAGAGTGTCATCAATTCTAACGCCATGTCCATGAAACATTTACTGTAACGTATCTGCCCTTTCACTATGCCAGGAGAGCCTGGGAGAGGAGTGGATTAGCCAGTCTAGATTGTGTCCAAGTGTAATAACTTTTCAAAGGCGTCGGAAAAATTAAATTTTGCGGAGATTTCCATGACCTGATAGAAGGGAAATCGGAACAAATATAGCATACCAGGAGTGAGGAGATTAATATCTGTACATGTTATTACATATCATGAGAGGAGAGAGGACACAATTGTTGATTGCTAACACAACTATTGTGCATCAAGAAAAGACAGAGGAGGTTGATCATGAATTATCGTTGGAAAAGAGTGCAAATACATTGAGGTATGATGAAACGAATTTCTGATCTTAATTTTTTTTGTCTCTTGTAAAAACATCTTTACAATATACCGAATACCATTTTGCCAAAGTTTGATTCTTAATAAATTTTTCATTTACGATCATCTCTATCATTTTATCTATTATAGTTTCATTTCCTCTTTTCAAGCAAACATTATATTTTTCAGATAGTACAAGAGTCTTTTCAGATAGGATCCTCATAGTAGAGTGCCAGCTCTTTTTTGAAGTTTATCGATATCTCGTGCACTCCAATTGTTTCTAGGTTTTGGAGGTGGCATTATATCCGTCGCCAAAATACTATCTTGAAACTAGAATTATAACAACGAAAAAAATTTCACGAAACCCACAAAATTTTCTTTAAATATATATAATATTCCAGGTGTGAATGCATTTAAATTTAAGAGCTAACTTCACCTGAAATTGATATGCTTAATGCATTTAAATTTAAGAGCTAACTCCACCTACCTGCACCTTTATTTAGTGTTCATATTTATATGCATTTAATTAATGAATCTGTGTATCCACAATTAACATGCAATATTTTCAAAGAAACCTAAATTGTTACTCAACCTTTTCACACTAAATACATAATTACGTATCACGAGAGGAGAGCATATTTTCATTGCATTTAGATTTTATAATACATCCTATCCCTTTTTAATTTTTAATTTAAATGCCTAGCGTTTTAATATAAACACTACAATGACAAAAACTTTGTATTGTTTATTATCTTGGACGGTCTGTGTTTAGAGAGTAACACTTTGATTTGAATCCAAATAGAAATATGCAATAGTTAAAATAAATACGATATACAATTGTGTACATAGAATGTACCTCTTGATAAAACTGATTTTTTTTTTTTTCATTTTTATACCTATTATAATCTAAATGTTTTATTTTTTTATGAAGATATTACAATTCAGTGACTAGTGGCTATTACCATCCAACGATTGCAATTTAAATCGCATTATCTTTGTCTTCTTTTTTTTGTTTGTTAATTTGTGCAGGACCTGCGATTAACCTGTGGCTTGAGAAACCGCAACTCAGGGGCATCTAAGCCGTCAAAATCACCCGGGAATCGCACCCGGCCTGAGCCACACCAACCCTTAACATGGTTGGATTTTTTGTCCCCGCAGGTTTCGAACCGGTGACTTTAACATCACGGAGTGGCTTAACAACACACTCCGTCACCGAATGTCCTACACCTCGGGGACTGAAAAGTTGAAGGACATGGGGGTGGGCTTTGATCCACTTATGTGTGCACGGGTCATGATACCATTTATTATAGTATCTCTGGGTGCAACCACACGTTCGACCACTACCTCAAGGTGTCCCCATGGGCATTATCCTTGTCTTAAGGTCAATAAGGGAGTATAATTTCCTTGAGAGAGCCAATGGATAGTGAATGTCCATAGATTAACGTTCATAAATTAATGATGAATGCATATAATTTGAATTATTTCAGCAATCTTTGCTCCATTTTAAACACTCTTACACATTTTACAATATTTCAGTAGTCTTAAATTAATTTCAAAACAAGTATACTTCTTTAATAATATAAAAATAGGATTTTTGTAACTATAAAATAAAAGATATAATCTAAATGTATTAAATAACCTAATAAGACATATCATCTCATTGTCTTCATAGGAATAGGTAGCAAAGTCAATCTCATTGTCTTCACAAGAATAGGTGACAAAGTAAATATAGGAGTCTTGTAATGATTAATATAGTCGAAAATTAAGGTTTAATTAAATTAAGGTTTAAATATATAGTTTAAATTAAGGATTAATTAAATTAGGGTTTAAATATATTAATTTAAATTAAGTTTAAATTAGTTAATATTTAGTTTAAATTAATGGTTAAATATACAATTAAAATTTAATTAGTTTAAAACTTTTTCGGTCGAGCTAGGTCTGCAGGGCGCTCCAGCGCGCCCCTGAGGCCTTTGCGCCTGCCTGTTTGATTTGCAGCGTCCCTTCAGTTCATGGAAGCTCCAGGGGACCCCGATCCGCCCCCAGAGGTCCTCGCGTTCAGGAATATGGTAGCATCTGGCCCAAAGCGCCCGCCCTCAGCCTCCCAGCAAAAGTTCATAAGGAAAATGGATTCTATCCCCACGGTGGATCTGCCAAAAGAAGAAACATGTAAAGCAGCCCTGAACCTGGCTGAGAGAGGCCTCATAGGCTAGTTTATCGACCTCTGGCCTTCTCCTAAATCAGTGGAAGAATGGACGCAAAGGAACTGGAAGCCTCTGATTAAAGAGGGAGTCAAAAGCTTCTTCGTAGGAAAGGGCTTCTTTGTGTTCGTCTTCGAGAACACGGAAGACAGAGGATTACTCTTCAGAAACGGGCCATTCTTTATGGGTCCTCAGGGACTTTATCTAAATAAATGGACTCCCAACTTCGATCCCACTCAAGACGTTCCCTCTGTCGTCCCGGTTTGGGTCAGGCTTCCACATTTACCCCTCCATTGTTGGAATCAAAAATCCCTCCAGAACATTGGCAACGCGTTGGGAAAATACATAGATCACGCTGCAAGAAAGGACCAGTATTCATGCGCTCGTATCTGTGTAGAAGTGGATTTAGAAGAGGCGCTCCCAGAAGCAATCAATCTCACTATAGCTGGGTGGACGCATGGTCAAGAGCTGGATTACGAGCAACTACCTTTTAAATGCAGACATTGTCACGAACACGGACACTTCGCAAAGCACTGCAAGAAGAAAGCCGAGAAACAGGTAGAAAATCATAACGGGGAATCATGGACCCTGGTTCAGAAAAACGCAAATACAAAAAAAGGTAAAGGCAAAGGCCTCATGATCGGATGTCCCAGCAGCGACAGAAACGTACAAGAAAAGGATGCATTGCAAAAGGGAACAGAAAACATTCAGAACAAGCAAGCTAAACAAACAGAAGAGAATGGGGAACAGGCAGAAGCATTACCTCCAATCAAAGTGGGAGGGAAAGAGCTACAGATTGAGGACAATCAAGGCAGCCCCTCAAACCCTTCATATGCAGAAATCGCTAAGAAAAAACCAGAGGAAAGCTCAGGTTCTTCAGAGGATGAAACCTTTGAGAGTCCCTCGAAGAAAGTAGGAAGGAAATCTCGCAAAGAAAAGAGGGAGGAGGAGGCAGAAAGGTACAAGACACAAGGCAGTCAGTCCACAATAGAAATGTCTATTGGCCGAAATATCAGACCAAGACCTTCCAAGGGAGGTCCTAACCCCCCCCCATCAAGTAAATAATGAAACTCGCCTCCTGGAACTGCAGATGTATGGGGAACCCCTCTAAGATAGAAGCAGTCAAGGACCTTTTGAAAGCAGATCCCTCAGATATTCTAATGCTCCAGGAGACCAAAATAGAAGGGGAAGCCCTTTTAGAGATCAGTAGATCAAAGTGGAACAAAAGAGCAGGTAAAGCCGTCGGTTCAAGGGGGACCTCCGAAGGGCTGGCAACTCTATGGACCGATGACATCTTCCATCTAAACAAGCACTTCGAAACTCAGCACTGGATTTTCACAGAACTGAAGCACAATTCAAGTAAGCTAACCATCTCTCTTTTTAATCTTTATGTACCAGTTTCTTATGCTGAAAAACGAGAATGCTGGAACTCACTCTCGACTTATTTAGAGGAGAACTCTCCCAGCAATATCATCATAGCTGGGGACCTTAGCATTGTAATAAAAGCAAAAGAGAAGAGGGGAGGTTCCAATAACACAGACCCCGTGCTGGTTAAGGTAGAGAAAATTATGCAGTTTTGGGATCTCTTAGACTTCAATCCCATTCAAGGCATTTACACTTGGACCAACAACAGGGTGAGTCTGGATCATATATCTGCTCGTTTAGACCGTTTTCTTGTGCAAAGTTCCATAATGATGAATAAAAAGATTATCACTACCAAAATCTTGCCCAAACTTACCTCAGACCATAAGCCAATACAGCTCCTCTTGGAAGAAGAAGAAGAACTGGGCCCCATTCCATTTCGATTCAGCCCATTGTGGATTAACAGAGATGAATTTTTAGAGACAGTAAAAGCAACATGGGCAAATCCATTCTCGGGATCTTCAAGCTATGTCTGGGAACAAAAGCTGAAAGCCACAAAACAAGCGCTGAAGGACTGGATAAAGAAACCAGCCCCTACCCCCTCTGAACAAAGAAGAGAAGCAGTGCAGTCACTGCAAACCTTGCAAACAGATATGGAAAATAAAGATATCACAACAGAGTTGCTGGAAAAAGAAATTAAAGCACAGCAATCCACATTCCAATCCTTTCGAAGGGAAGAAGAATATTGGAGACTTAAATCCAGAAGCCTCTGGCTGAAGGCTGGGGATAGGAACACCTCCTATTTTCACCGGCAATATAGAGCGAGACTGTCCAGGAACCACATAGCAGAAATAAAAACAGGGGATGGCCAAGTCTGCAAAGGGTTCATTCAAGTCAAAGTTGTTGTTGAATCCCATTTCATGAATTTATACAAAGAAGACATTCAAAGTAACGACGAGGAAACTGCCGATCTCCTTTCCAATATCCCTCCCCTCATTAGTCCAGAAGATAACAAATTACTCTGTCGGCCAACTACCGAGGAAGAAATTACCAACGTAATCTGGTCCATGGAGGCAGACAAGGCTCCTGGGCCTGATGGATTCACAATCCACTTTTACAAATCCTGTTGGCACATTATCAAAGATGACCTCCTTAAAATGATTAGCGGTTGCATGAAAAAAGCGAAGGTTGGTGGAGGAACCAACTCCACATATTTGGCATTAATCCCCAAAGACACCAACCCCGAAACATTCGCAAGATTCAGGCCAATATCGTTGTGTAATGCATCTTACAAAATCATGGCAAAGCTTCTTGCAAACCGGATCAAACCTCTGCTCAAAAGACTGATCACCAGCTTTCAAGGCGGATTTGTGGAAGGCAGGCATATACAGGACAATGTAATACAAGTTCAGGAGATTGTTCACACTAGCATACAGCGGAACGAGAAAGGAATGCTGATAAAGTTAGATATGGCGAACGCGTTTGACAGAGTCAACCGCTCGTTTTTATGCAGAGTTCTTCTCTCTTTCGGCTTTTCGCCTCAGTTTGTCAAGATTATTAAGGCCTGCATTGACAAACCATGGGTCGCCCCCTTAGTCAATGATCGTCCTACCAGCTTTTTTCAAACTCAGAGAGGCATCAGGCAGGGATGCCCTCTCTCCCCCTTCCTGTATATAATAATGGAGGACGCCCTCAGTCGAAAACTCATTGCAGAAAGGATAGCGGGTAACATACCGGGTCTTAAATCCTCCATTGGGGCAGAACCTTTAAACCACGCGCTCTTTGCAGATGACTCACTTTTACTCGGGGGCGCCTCCACCAGAATAGCTAGAGCCATCGATTTGGTCCTCAAAATTTATTGCAGATCCTCGGGAGCTTTAATCAACGAGAGCAAAAGAGAAATTTATAGCTGGAATTTAAGTCAGCATGAACTCTTAGGCATCACCGCCATCCTTGGGTTCAAAGGACACAAAATTTGGGACAGGATCCAGTATCTCGGCCTCCCTATCATCTCAGGCGGCAATAGAAGAACCCTATGGAGCGACCTCATAGCCAAAATCAAAACCAAAATTGCAGAGTGGGGAGGCTATTGGTTAACAAAGGGCGGCAAAGTCACTCTTATTAAATCTGTGTTGTCTGCGATTCCTATTTACCAGGCAGCTTTCCTCTTAGCACCCCGATCGATGACTGAGCAGATTTCCAAGCTTATCCGAGACTTCTTGGGGCAGGGAGGGAAGGGCAACGATAATAAATTGCATCTGGTGAACTGGGAGGTTGTCAAAAAACCCACGACGGAGGGAGGGCTACAAATTAGGGACCCTTCTCTTGCCAATCTAGCGCTTGGAGGTAAGATCTTGTGGACGCTGATAAATGATCCCGCGCACCTGGTGAGCGCCACTCTGCGTGCAAAATATGGGGTCAACAACACTCTTAGCAACCTTCAGTGTGATAGCTCTGCAAAATGTACGCAGGTGTGGAAACTGTTCTGCAAAAGTAGCAAGTTTTTCAAAAATTCGGTGTACAGAATCCCTGGCAACGGAAAACGCACGTCAATCTAGATGGATAGCATCATGGGGAGAGAACCCCTGGCAGAAAACGATGAAATTGCAGACCTCAGAGCTTGGTTGGAGAGAGCAGGAGTAAATAGAATTTATGATCTCTCGAAATGGGATCATCGTGGGGACTGGGCAGGTTGGGATTTCCACGGTGTTCCAGCTCGTTTATCTCAGCAACAATCCATGCTTGTTGATCTACTGGAGGACGCTGCCCCAGTCAACAGAACCACTAAAGACAGATGGGGATGGGGTCAGACAGGTGTATACACTTCAGCGGCAGGATATAGATCTTTGCAGGCCTCAAGAAACAACAGCCATACACCAGCTTTTTGGAAAAGAGTCTGGGACCAACTAGCTATCCCAAAAGTGAACTTCTTTTTCTGGACCCCGATGCACAACAAACTTCTCACGGGACACAATATGGAGAAAAGGAATATAGTGGGGCCTCATAGATGCGCGCTATGCAACAATAATTTCGAAACAGCTCAACACCTGTTCATGGACTGCATCTTTGCCAAAGAGGTTTGGGGCCTCTTTCTTCAGGATTTCCAGATTAATATTCCACCTCAGAATTCGGTTGCAGAACTTTTCGCCTCTTGGAGTCTAATCTACCCCCAGCGCATACCGCCTAAATCTTTCTGGACCAAAATATGGACAGCGATGCCCAAGTATGTATGCTGGCAGCTTTGGTTGACTCACAATCAGTCGATATTCAAAGAGGAGCGGCACTCTCCGTTGCAAGTAGCGGCAAAAGCTAAATCTTTCCTTCTGGAAGCGGCCCAACAGCAGTATGCCAAAGAGGACCCTTTGTTACTGCCAGAGGAAAAGAGGTGGTTAAGCCCGCTTGTCCCATTTACGAGTAAGCAATTCCCTTCCCCAAAAATAGCCAATCCGGAATGGCGAATAAGAGTTGATGATGACAAATTCCAGCCATGGTGGAGGACTAAAAATTTAACCACAATCTTCTTCGACGGGGCGTCCAAAGGAAACCCCGGTGCAGCCGGAGCTGGGGGGGTTATCTACTCCCCGGATGGGTCTTCAAAAGACTGCTTCTGCTGGGGGTTAGGACAGAAATCCAACAATCAAGATGAAATGTTAGGGCTCACCAAAGCTTGCCTCCTCGCCAGAGAAAAAGGAGTCAAAGATCTACAAGTTTTCGGAGATTCAGAGGTAATAATAAGAAACCTAAACATGGAGACGCGGTTCAGCAATGCCAGCCTAAACAAAATCTTAGACAGACTGAAGAGAGTTTTACTAGACTTCAATTCATGCAAGTTTTATCATATTTTAAGAAAGTCCAACAGTGAAGCTGATATGTTGGCGAACAAAGGCAGCTCTCTCATGAAAGGACTCTTAATTGTAAACAACGAAAGTTATTTTCAAATCCATTGAAAATGTTGTAATCCAAAGCAGCTGCAGCTAGAAATCTGTTTTGTAATAGGGGTCGCCTCGGCAAAGACCCACTTTTCTACCAGTTAAATAAATCCTATATCCGTTTCAGTTAAAAAAAAATAAAAAAATTAATTAGTTTAAATTAAAGTTTCATTAAATTAGGGTTTAAATATATTAATTTAAATTAAGGTTTAATTAATTAATATTTAGTTTAAATTAAAGTTTAAATATATATAGTTTAAATTTAATTACTTTAAATTAAGGTTTAAATATATAGTTTAAATTAAAATTTAATTAAATTAAGGTTTAAATATATAATTTAAATTAAGATTTAATTAAATTAAGATTTAAATATATAGTTTAATAAATAAAAACTATAATATAGATATTGAACTTTTAATAAATTAAATTAAAACTCTAATTTTAATATAAATTCTTATATAACTCAATGTTATATTAAATTAAAACTCTTATATAAATTAATTTTAATAATTTAATACTATTATAAAACCTTAAAATTTAATCTAATATAAATATATTTAAAAATAAAAATTTCAAAAAATAAATAAATAAATATTTGGGAGTGTTATAAATTAATATTTAGTAGTTTTATATAAATTAATTTTAATAATTTTGCAGTGTTATAAAAGTATATATTTTATGAATATATAATGGTTGGTTATATAATGTTTTCAATTTGTGATACAACAATTAATTTTTATTTTTTATTTTTATGAAAAGTTATGAATTATGTTATAATAGGAAGATTATATATTTGAAATTGTTTGTTTTTTATTTATGTTTTTATTATATATTTTATGGATATATTTTCAATATATAATTTAATAGCAATTTTAAAAAATAGATTTTATTTGGAGATTTTTTTATTTTTTATAAAATATTTATATTCATGAAAAGTTTAGTTATAAAAAATGTAAATATTAAAATGTTTATCCTTCATTTTATAAAGAATAAATAATGCTATAAATGAAGTTATATTTAGACTCAATTTCTTTGAAATTGGTTTTCTTGAATGATAGGTGTTTCTAAGAAGCACAATTTAAAATTGTGTTTTTTTAAATGTTTTTTCATTTATTATTAGGGGAAGTCATTATCAATATTTTATTTAATATTTACTTTTCATGTCTATTTATGTTGTTTTGATTATACATACTACATCTAATCATTGTTGTATTTTTCTCAACCAGGGTTATGGACAAAATACAATTTTCAAAATTTAGTTGGGCTCTATATCAGATCGCCAAACATATATCATCTCTAAAAATACAGAGTGTCACATATTTGACACATATTTGATAGTACTAGTATAGTCTTTATATAGTTGTTGAATACAATTGCCATGAAGAGATTTTTCTAAATTTGGAAAGAGGTTTTCTTAATATATTTTTTAAATTTCATTAAGATATTTGTTTAAGATCAATTTCTAAAATATTAAAATATCACAGGAACTTTTCCATAAAAAGAATTGTATACTTCCTTTTTTTAAACATGCACTTTAGTAAATTCAATAGTAAAATAATTATACTTTGTATATTTATTCAACAATTGTTCTTTCATACATTGTTAACTTTCTTTGTTTTTCTCTCTATATATATTTGAATTTATTTATACTCTTATATAGATATATATGTGAATTTATTTTATACTCTTTTATAAGTCAATGTCATTTTTGTAATTAAAACAAATGTTGAAAAGTTCATAGGCATTGACAATGTAACACAACTAGAATTAATACATAAAAAGAAAATGCACAGTGTACTAAGGGATGGAACATCAAAATGATCTTACCCACACCACTATATATATATATATATATATATATATATATATATATATCAATCTTAACATAATATATTTTGTATATATGGATGGATAACAATCATAGACTTTATCATGGTGCAATCTATAAGCTATATGATTCATATGTGGCATTAAGAATGCAACACAACTACAACTAATATATAAAAAGAAAATGCAATGTGTATTCT
>ML811895.1:169474-185642 GCA_009831015.1 Picea engelmannii | reverse complement strand
ATATATTAATATATATGCATATCTTGTAAATTTCTTGCACTTCGCTTATTAAAAAATGAAATCTTTTGTGCAATGCTACCTTGGAATATTTACCATGGAAAAAATTCCTAGCTTATGGGCAATCATGCATTAAATCACATTTCCCTTCCTTCTCTTTTGTTATGTACAATATCAGCGATCCAATAAAATCAATCACACAATAAATTAGCCTTCATTAGAATATTTACCATTCAATTGCATCACACCATCTACTCTAGTTTGCAACTATACTTCTTTATAAAATTCACAAAACTGCATTTTCTCATACTACAACATTAGAATGTTATTGTAATCATACTTCAACATTGGAATATTTTTGCCTTTTGAACATTCTTCCATTTAATTGCATTAAATTCGGCAGGGACTACGCTGCTTCGCTGCCCTTGTTACATATTAATGTATCATTACTTTATTATTATATCATTACCTTATTAATACATTATTCTATTATTGCATAAATATTTTATAAATATATTAATACTTAAAAATAGATTATTATTAATAATAATATATGGATTATTTATAAATGTATTTATTAATATTTTTTTTAATGTATGGATGCTTTATTAATCTATTAAATTAATAATATTTTAATATTTTATTAATTGTTTTCATAATTTATAAATGTATTTATGATTTAACTAATTCTTTAATGATTAAGCATTATTAATTTATTAATAATTAAATATGTTACATTAATACATTAATACTTTACTAATGTATTTATTAATTCATTTAATGTATTAAAGGTATGAAATAAATTTTGGTATTATTACTTTAACAATGTATTATTAATCTTTTAATTTAAACCATTACAACATACTCATTATGAGTTTTATTCATGTCATTATGAAAATTGAACGGAGGTGGGAAAGATCACAATCATTTCTCACAACCATCTAAGCTACTCCCAATTGACCTTTTACTTTATTATTATATTAATATTAATAATATGTTTACTCTATTATTATATTAATACTTTAATAATGTAGTGATTAATATTATATGAATGTCTTACTTAATTAATACATTACATTATTAATTCATTAATTAATTAAAACTTTATGGTATGCATTCATGTGAAATAATACTTTAATTTATACATTATATTAATATAATAATGTATTACTACTTTAGTAATGTATTTATTAAAAATTTATTAATTTATTAAATAATTAAATTAATCCATTACAATAAACATCAATGTCAATGTCACTCATAGTCATGACCATAAGAAACCATGATGATGGTCTAGCATAATCAACCACAATCATTTTCAATAAATGTATTAATACTTTAATAATATGTTTATTAATGTATTATTACTTTAATAATGTATTATTAATGTATTAATTTATTATTGTATTGATGATGATGATGATTATTAACGTCCATTGAGACCTAATTGGTATATCCGACCTTAAGAGGGTAAGTGATTACTTGCGATTCTTTAGAATTTTGTTTCTGTGCTCGAAAAACATTAAGAGAAGCTTTCCAAGATCACCATACTTTTGTTGAGTTAAGAGGTTAGGAAGGTTGGTAGCGTGACAAATATTTTGAAAATGAGATCTAATATGGGTATAGGTTGGACAATCTAAGACAAAGTGTTTTTCATCTTCAACCTTCTTAGAGTCACAAAGGTGACACTAAGGTGACACACTCTTTCATCCCATGATGTTTTAGGAAATTGACCAACGCTCAGTTTCACTATGGAGCTCATGAGAATTTGTTCTTATCTTAGCAATGCTTATTTTTTTATTTACACTTGGCAAAACAGATAGATAATTTTGATCTTCTAGATTATGGTTGATTACATACTTATAATACCTTAATTTTCTTTTTTCTCTAACTCTTTATCAAACCACATTTTCTCCTTAAATTTTGATATGTTGTTTTTTTTAATAATATCTTTATTTTGCAAAACGGTGTCTTCCATGATTCCCCAATAGACCGGACATCTTTAACAATTATTACTTTAACAATGTATTAGTTAAAAATACATTAATGTATTAATTAATTTATACATTACGTTATTAATGTATTAATATTTAATATGTTACATTCTGCATAATGCATTAATACTTTAATTTATATATTACAACAATGTAATAATTTATTGTTAATGTATCAATAGTTGATCATGTTACATTATACAATAATGTAATAATGCATTACTTTATTAGTGTATTAATACTTTAGTAATCTATTTTTTAATGCATTTATTGATATATTTAATTTACTAACTTATTAGCTTATTATTACTTTATCAATGTATTAATTAATGCATTAAATTGTTAATCTATCAATCATTTAATATGTTACATTAAACACTAATGTAAAGTAATACTTTGATTTATAAATGTTTATTATATATTATATTAATGTTACCTTTTTTTTCCATGGAAAAAATTTTCTCAATTTTATATTAAGTATAAAATCATTTACAAGTCAGTACCACAATCAACGATCAAGTAGCAGGCAGCTCAATCAAAAACACAAGACCGATACCACCAATACAATACGAAGCCGAGGCACTGTTCAGTTGTTGATACCAGGTCAGTTGTTGAGTAATCAGCCCATACAGCAAAAATCAAGTCAAAACAGTTTGATATGGAGTGCTATGCTATTCGGAAAAAATCAGCATAATGATGTTGTGCTAGATCCGTGATCAAACCCACGGTAACAGCAAAGAACAAGGAGATATCATCGACAAGAAGGCTACGACCAAAACATTGAAGAAAAGAAAAGCTATGGCTATTGCAGATGACCAAGATCGGTTCAGAAAATGTTGAATTGGGTGATCGGACTCTCGATCCCCTTATCACTGTGAAAGATTGTTAGTCTTCCAGTCTCCTCCCTTAACGCTTTCTTTGAGAGAGTGTTTGCTTCCCTGTTGTAAACTCTGGAGACATGCTGGAAACTGAGATTTGGGATGCCGCTGGCAAGATCCAGTGTCTTTTGTTTCCAGGATTCGACATGGATAGAATGGAGAAGGGATTTTTTCGAAATCCAATCGATGATGACCTTTGAATCTCCACGGATGAGCAAATGAGTGATGGTCCAACAGGAAGCCGGAGAGAGTGAAACCCAAAGCCCCATGAGCTCCGCTTTGGTGTTTGTTCCCGGTCCGCAGTTGAGACTCCATTTAGTGATTCTCTCCGGGTGAGCTCTGAAGAAACCTCCAGCCCCGCAACAGGATCCATTGGCTTGGGCTGCTCCATCAAAGCAAGCCAAGGTGAAACCCACTGGCAGTCTAAGGTCAATCTCTTTATAAATAAAAGGCTTTAAAGTGGATGGCTGCCAGGAAAAAGTTGCAAGGACCCTGTAGATAACCGCCAAAGTTGAAGGAGACCTGTTCTCAAACAATGCTTTGTTTCGTTCAATCCACAAATGCCAGCTGATGTGGGCAGCCAAGCAAGTCGGTGAGGATTTGTTTAAAATCCAGGAGTTGAAGCAATCAATGATAGTGTCTCCACTCCAGGAGAAAGGAAGATTGAACTGAGTTAGCAATCTGCACCAGACTTCCTTTGTGAACTTGCAGTGAATCAATAAGTGGTGGATGTCTTCCGGAGCATGACGGCAGAGGGTACAGAAGCCAGGACCTTCCCATCCTCTCCGATGAAGGGAGTCCCAAGTTAAGATCCGGTCAATGCCCGCCAGCCAAACAAAAAGTTTGTATTTAAGGGGAATTTTCCATTTCCATACCTGTTGATGCCAGGACAGATCAGGGACAAGATTTTTTAAAGTCAATAGAGCATCAAAAATGTTTTTTACCGAAGGGATGCCAGAGGCATCACCCCCTGCCCACACCAGGGAATTCGGCTCTTCCTTCAGGGTAATGCCTGCGCATTTTAGTTCAGCGGTATAATGTTTCCAGGCAATGGCCCTCCACCCGATAAAAGACAGATCCCTAACACCCATCCAATTATCCGGAAGGGAAGGTGAACCAGTCGGTATCTTGATCTGTGCAAGATAAGATAGATTAAGTGAGAGTAGTTCAGAGCACATGTCCGGAGGTAAAATCGAACTGTCTTCCAGCCCAACTATCATATCCCTACCGATTTTGATCTCAGTGCCAGAACCTGGCAACCACCTGAGCCAATGGAGTATGATGGGTGAAGAAGCAATGAGGCCCTTCCAGAAGGGGGAGGCCCACTTTAAATGCAACGATGGCTTACGAAGCCAATCAGAAAGTTTTAAGGAGCCAAGGTATTTTTCCACAATTATACGATTCCAAATACTTTCATGTGTAAGCGCTCTCCAAAAGGAGCTAGCCAGGAGGGCTGTATTGAAGATGTGTAATTTTTTTATGCCCCAGCCTCCTGCCTTTTTAGGATTTGCTATAATCTCCCAGCTGCATAGGTGGAAGCTATGTTTTTTCCCGTGTCCATTCCACAAAAAGTTGGCTGTAAGTCAACGGAGGGTGTTGATGATCTTTGATGGAATCCTCTCCAGGGACATCCAGTAAACCGCCAATCCTTCTAAAACGGATTTGACCAGGATGAGGCGGCCACCAAGTGAAAGCCATTTAAAACACCAACCACCTATTTTTCTTTCATAAAGTTTTATAAGCCACTGCCAGTCTTCGGGGGAAGAGGCTCCAATCTTCAGCTGAAACCCAAGATATCGCATTCCTTCGCTAAGGTCAATGAAAGAGTATGGAATGGACCATTTGTAGATTTGTAGCTCCAGCTCCGTGAGTCCCCAGTGGTGAACAGAAGATTTTGAGAGGTTTATAGAAAGACCAGAGACCGTGCAAAAACGAGAGAGCAGATCATGTATGACAGACCACTCAGCTAGGTCGGCTTTTGTCATAAGAAGGAGATCGTCAACGAACATAAGGTGAAATATCCTTATGAGCTTAGTCACCTTGATGCCAGAAATTTTGTGTTTGGAGAAGCTCTTTTTGAGAAGGATGCTGAGGGTATCCATGATCAAGATGAAGAGATAAGGGGAGAGAGGGCAGCCCTGTCGGAGGCCCCTCTCACTTTTAAAGAAATTTGTGGCCTCTCCATTGATGATGACTGCAAAATTGGCACTCGAGACACATGCTAAGATCCAATTTGTCAACTTGATACCGAAACCAACAGCATGAAGTACCAGCCTAAGGAAAACCCAATCAATGCTATCAAAAGCTTTGTTGATGTCGAGCTTCATGACCAGCGCTTTTTGTTTCTTCTGCTTGATACTCTGGATGCATTCGTGAGCTGCTCCGATAGCTTCCTGAATTCTTCTGCCATTTAAGAAACCGAGTTGCTCCGCCGATAAACACCTACCAAGAATGGGCTTAATCCGGTTTGAGATTACTTTAGAAATTAACTTGTAGATGAGATTGCAAAGGGAAATCGGGCGAAAATCATTAAAAGTAAGGGAAATTGATGATTTCGGGATCAGGACCAGGAACGTTGCATTTAGGCAACCAGAGATTTTTCCCCTAATACGAGAGTCTTCCACCATCCGAAGGAGATCCTCGCCAACAAGATCAAAAAAGAATATGAAAAATTCAGTAGTCCAGCCATCCGGCCCTGGACTTCGCTCTCTTTTGAAATGTATCAGTATGTCTTTTAACTCAGCAAGTGTAACGGGTTCAAAGGGTTCCGAAGCTTCAGCTGTGGAGATAAAATGAGGGAAGAGACCGGCTATCGAGACCTTTTCGTGCAGAAAATGATCACTGGAGGATTTGAAGAGTTGTTTGAAGTGATGGATAGCTTCGGCCTTTAACTCATCCTGACCCCGAATGGACCCGAACCCAGTTCTGTTACTTTTATTAGTCCAAATGGATTTTTTGCTCCTGTTGTAACTAGTCGTCCTGTGAAAGAATCTAGTATTGGAATCTCCGCTTAATAACCACGTCACGCGGCTGCGCAACCTCCAGGCCTCTTCCTCCTGCCACAGAATGTATGCTCTATCTTTTTCTAACACATTAATTCTAGCAGACTCATCCACTGTTAGGGGCGATAAAGAGGAAGAAGTGAGGAGTAAAGAGATCTCCTACTCGAGCTTCATTAGAGGGGCCTTCTCCATCTGCTTTGTAACCAAATACCACGCTTTTGTTTCAGATTTTAGTACTTTAAGTTTCCAGGCAAGTCGCCTCTGAGGATTAACTTCAGTGAGAAAACGATGGTCATTCCAGACTTCGTGAACCAGAGATGAATAATCCACGCGCTGTAACCAGTGATGATTGAACTTGAAGGGGATGGAGCGATGAGGCGTCGATAGCATCAGCTTAAGGAAAACAGGGGCGTGGTCAGAAAAGAATGGATACTCCACCCACGTGGACTGGGCAGATGAGGAAGTCAGAAAAGTCTCCGCAACAAAGAAACGGTCCAATCTTCTTGCAATGGCCTCACTGCCCGAACGCCCATTACGCCAAGTAGGAACCAGACTGGTTGGTTGTATATCAATTAAGTTGTTTGAATCAAAGAGCTCTTTGAAGGTAGCTTCTGCAGGACCGGGCAGAAAGGAGCCACCCCAGTTTTCTTCCGCTGTCAGGATAATATTAAGGTCTCCCCCGAGAATGAGATTGGGTAAGGAGAGCAGCCCACTGTCCGCCAGTTGATTCCAAAAAAAAGGCTTATTTGTACATGGACCATAAACGTTTAGGAAAGCCACCTCTTGTCCAGTGGCTAAGAAACTGCCTTTCAATAGGATGCCCCCACTTGAAAGAAAAGACTGCAGCTCGAAGATGTCCGGATCCCAGGTCACTAACAGTCCACCTGAGTTTCCCAGGGAGCTTGCAGCAGCGGAGACCCACGAGGGTCGAAATTGATGCACAAAATCCCTAGATAAAAGGTCAGACAAAAGGGTCTCTTGGAGAAAAATGATGTCAGGCTTAGAAAGCTCCAACAATCGCCGAAAGGAGGCACTCTTGAGGGGCCCTCCAATCCCTCTGATGTTTAAGGACCACACAATCATCACTTTGATCGTGCCAAGGCCTTCGTTGCTCTAAGGGCCTTTCCTTCCTGAGTAGGAAGATCAGTAGATGAAAGCTGAATGTTGTGTAACTCCTTTTTCTTCCTGGAGCTTCTCGTCTGTAGAGGAGAGAGTTCTGTTGCAATGCCACGCGCCCAAGAAAATGTTTTATTGTCTCTATCTGTAGGAATAGATGATGAGGAACCTGGCTCAATGACAGGGGTAATAAGTTCTTTGCCTCAGTACACAGGTAGCGAAGGGAGGTTAATTGGCAAGGAAACAGGGGTGGCCGAGGAATTCAAGCTTTCCAGTAGACTCATGTCATCATCCTCCAGTTGACTGAAGCCCGGAGGCAAAGGTTGGGTATCTTCGAGACTTAAGTGTGTATGCAATGGAGATATAGTTCCATCCAGGGTTGTTGAGGTCGGTTGATGCTGCAAATCCGGGAGGGGAGGATGTGGGGTATTTGTGGTGGCAGAAAGGTCGGGGATATCTAAAGGAACCGTCGGGGAAATGAGGCCAAGGTCTGGAGGGGAATCTAGGGCTATTGGAAATAGAGCTTCTTTATCGAGTAAGGTGTTGGCATCCCTGTTAGGAGTCGAGAGCCAGGTGTAGCTAGCAATGGAGAGCTTATCCGCTTCAGTAAGGGTTTTAAAGAGAGTGGGGCAGAGGAAATTCAACTTAATCAACGGGTCAACAGTCTGATCAGGAAGGGGTTGGACGGGTGGACTAAGGGGGGAGTCCAGGAAGGCCAAAGACGGGTCAGCCTCCATATAGTCTGGGGGATTAAGAAAATGATCACTATCTTCAGTGGAATCAGGAGGAGACTTACCCGGACAATCACGGCGAAGATGTCCCATTTCACGGCAATGATTACATCGGAAAGGAAGTCCGAGATAATCCACATCAATCAATCAATGTATTACACATCAATCAATGTATCAAGTAATTTAATGTAGTAATATATTACACATTAATGTATTATACATTTTATTAAAGTATAATATTAATTTATAATACATTAATGTATTATACTTTAATATATTAATGTATTATACATTAATACTTTAATGTATTATATTTACATTAATGTAATACATTATACATTAATGTAATACATTACTAAATTATTTAATACATTACATTATCAATGTACCAATCAATTAATATGTTACATTTATACATTAATAGTTTCATATATTTATTAATCAATTAATACTTTAATTTATACATTTTTTATTATACATTAAATTAATGTAATAATAAATTATTATATTAATTAAATGTATTAATATATTAAGGGTCATTCTCAAGGCATGCTGGTCATCAACTAGCAACAACCACTTTATAAAAATGGTTGATATACGTCGATCGGCACCATTAATTTTAAAAGGGGAAAAATGACGTCGATCGACGTATATCAACCACTTTTATAAAGTGGTTGTTGCTAGTATTGTAAAAATCGTAATTAAACATATGACGCAAAAATTTATTGTGTTACTAATGATAGCATGAACACCCGTTATTCTAATTCAAACCATGCCAAGAGTGTTGATAAATATATATATATATATATATATATATATATATATATATATATATATATATATAATAAAGCATGAGCATGAATATTCAACATCAATAGGAGATAAAACTTGGGGAGAAAAGCTATTGAATATGAAACTATTACATTTAATAATTGTTAGTTATGCACCTTAGTCGATTTGAATCCCGAGGAGAAGAGAAACCTATTGTGGATGATGTGTTGAATAATCATATTAAAGCAATATCTAATAGTCATATGGAATATGTAAGATTAAGGAGATTAAGTAACAACAACATGGTCCCAATTTTATGGGATCGAGAGATAGACTACAAAGATCTTGATTATGACCGCAATTATCATAGGTAAAGTGTTATTGAATTTTCTATCTTCCAACCTTGTACTATCTTCCAACTTGGAATCTAATTATGAGAATCAAAGTCATGAATGTTTTTGACACATACAATTTATATGTTTTTAATGTGTTATCATTCTTTTATATTATTAATCGTTTCGTGTTTAATTCTCAACATATATTTTGAAGATTTGATGTTGGATTTGGTTTTAACATGGGACCATCTGGCATGCGAGATATATATGTTCATGTTGTTAATTATAACACTTAATTCCCCAACTTGGTGCACTTCCAACTTGGTGCACTTCATAGGGTTCAGATGCTTGTGGAACCTCCATCTTGGCTAATTCTATAACATGTTTGTGGTCCTTGGTTAGCTTTAATGATTACAATCAGTTATGGTCATCTAGATTCGATAATGGGATTATTTAATCCAAATCACATGGGTGCACATTTTGCATACACTATTTATATGCATTCTTCTTAATTCCTTACCCCAATCCCACAATGAATTATGTTTGACCCCATGAAAACATTCAATAATCTCTTTCATATGTAAGTTTTCTCTATGAAAGGATGTTTCCCTTAGTTTTGTTAGGTTGTGTCTTGTAAAATGTTTTCTTTCTTACACATATTTACCCCCTCTTTTGAAACCTTCCCTTAAGAAGCAGCCTAAAGCATGTTTTGGAAAATCTTGACCCTGCTAAGGGGAATGGGCCATGCCTATAACTGCCATCCAAACATATATATGATTAACTTTATATTTAGTTGTTACTCTTACTCTATGTCTATACTCACAAGATGTTTGTTTAGTGGTTAGAAGGGAAAATGCATGTACACATTGAGGATAGATGAAGTATGCATTCAAACCATGTTTATATTTAATGTAATATGTCTAATGGCACACCAAAATATCTAAAACTATTCAACATCTTCGATACTTGTTGTAATCCTAACAGATGTATATGGGGGGTAGAAATGACATTATGAGTGTCAACGATCTTTAGAGTATAAACTATAGAGCATGTGGAATACATGGAGGCATTGGCAAATTCCATGATGAGAGGATCTTATCCAAAGAAGCTCATAATGCAAATGCTTCTCCAAAGTCTCAATGAGTAATTTGATATGAGTCACAATTCTTATTTTTGTATTCTAGGACAGGCATGCTTATTGTTGGACAACGAGAATGATTGAAAAATAAAAAGTAGGGCCATTTGGCATGACCAAGGGAACCAGAAAACCAATTTTTTTCATAATTATGTTAGGTTTAGGAAAAGTCAAAATACCATTTGGGAATTGTCTAATTGAGAAGGAGATCAAGTTTAAGGTTTTCCGGAGTTGGCAGAGCTAGGGGTGCAATACTTCAACGATATTTTTAAGGAACATGAGAGGGAAAACATAAGAGAAATTCTTAGAATGGTTGCTTGTTTTTGTAGGATGGTGGATGTACAGGATAATAAAAAAATGTATAAGGTAGTCTCCAGGGAGGAATTGCTAGTTGTTTTAAATGCTTTTCGAAGGATAAAATTCCTAGCCTGGATGGGTGGACTGTTGAATTTTATTTGGACTTGTTCAAGTTGATTAGGGAAGATTTATTGAGAGTGGTTGAAGAGTTTAGACTATTGGGAAAGGTTCATGGGAGCATTAACTCCACCTTTATATCCCTTATCCCCAAGTATAATCGTTCAAATAACTTCGATGGTTTTAGGCCAATATCATTATGTAATTGTGTATACGAAATTATTTCTAAGATCATTTCTATTAGACTTAAGCCCATTCTCTCTCAATTTATCTCCCCTAAGAATTTTGAGTTTCTTAAGGGGAGGTAGATTCATGAAGCCACAGGCTTTGCTCAAGAGGGTCTACACACTATCAAGCTCTCTCATTCTCCTACTAAAATTATCAAGTTGGACCAATCCAAAGCTTATGATAGGGTCTTCTGGCTATATCTTTGACTTCTTTTGATTAATTTAGGGTTTGCTCTTCCTTTGCTAAAATGTATTATGGGGTGTGTGTCTTCTACTCTCTTTGTTGTGTTGATAAATGGGTCCACCTCTTCTTTCTTTAAGCCTTCCAAGGGGCTTAGGCAAGGCCACCCTTTGTCTCCATACCTCTTCTTGTTGGTGGAAAAGGGACTTATTAGCTTGATTAAGGAGACTAAGAGAAAAATGAAACTTTCAAGCATTTATGTGGGGAGGAGTGAATCATTAACACATCTCCTTTTTGTTGATGATGTACTTCTTTTATGTTTTGGTAATGATGTTTTTTTTTGTAAGTTGGTGGTTTGTATTACCTTTCAAAATCAAAATTTACATAAGAGGTTCCAAAAACTGGTGTTAAGGCTGCCATGATAGGAAACCAACCCCACCACCAGAGATAGAAGTTCCATAAAATTATGTTGTAGCATGTATTATCTAACAAAATAACAAGATTAACAGTGTATAAAACAATGTTGGGCCTGTAAATATAGAAAAAGAGATAGCATTATTGTTTGATAGGCCATACAGAAGCTATAAAAAACAAAAAGTACCAGCCCATCTAGATTACTTGCTTGTGTAGTTGTAGGGGAAGGCATGCTTGGATGATTCTGGCCACTTTGGCTCTATGGTTTCTTGTAGCAACTCCTCTTCAGTGCGACGCTGAGCAGGGTTCTGTGCGCCCAAATCCAAAATTCAGTTTAGGTGTTTCTCCATCAACTCCTGTCAAAATTTCATCTCTGCATTGTCGCGATGCAACTTCAAAATGCTTTCCCTTTGAGCATCAGTGAAGACATGGTGAAGTGGTGGCAAAGGGATAGAATTGGAAGCTTCATCTGGGTTGGGGAGATGGGAGGCGATGGTAGAAGTCGTGGGAGGAGCAGAGGAAGGCTTGCAATCGTCGGCTTCGTGATGAGGAAGGGAAAAACGATGGTCCATGCTAGAGTGGCAGCGATAGATGTAGCAGGGACTGGGATGACGAAGTGTGGAGGGAGAACGACCACTCTAGGATGAGCGTGAGCCTGTGCATAATGATCGGGCTAACGCTCCAGGCATAGGAAGACTCCAAGGAAAAATGAGAAAGAGAGTGTCAAGGGTGAAACAAGAGCTCGAGGCCGAGAGGAGGAGCCTAGTGCAGTGATAGAGGTCTCGCATGGAAGGAGGAACAGTTAGGAGAAGGAGAGTTCACTGGGAATAGAGATTAACAGTACGAGAAATATTCCTCAGCAAGGCATTGGATTTATCCCGTGGAAGATTCTATAGAGCCATCGAGGTCACACGAGTGCCGTACCTGGTGGAGGACAGTTGCAGGTGATTTTGCAGGTTCAAGCGAGGTTGAAGTAAATGATCATCATTGAGGCACCACACGAGGAGATCGGGGGTGGTTGGCTTGCATGGGCGCTTGTGAAACATGGTCGTCGGTTGACACCCCATCTAGGGTTAGGTTGTCTTTCTGCACTAAAACCAAGCATTAAGTGAACAAAGGGTGATCCAAGGACTAGGATGGTGAACAGAGAAGATCACCCTTTTGAAGAGTCACCCCTACATTGGAAAGTTTATCAACAATTCGATTGGATTCCCGTTGGACGTGAGAGGGGATGGGGGTAGAGTTGGGGAGGATTAATGATTGAAGGAGTTCCATATTCCTAAGGAGCCTACAACTGGGAGAGATTTTGGAGGGAGTTGAGCCGGTGAGGAGCTTGGAAAAGAGACTTAAAATAATTTGGGAGCCACCCTCCACAATGAGCTTTGTGTAACCCAAGTTGTTGGCAATAGTCAAGCCTGAATGAGCACCCATAGTTCTACTGCATTATTGGTGTTGTGGCCTAGGTATACAACCAAAGTTAGGAGAATAGATCTTTGGTCATTCCTGAAGACCACGCTAAAGCCAGTTGGGCCAGGGTTACCTTTGGAAGCTCCGTCAAAATTTATCTTGAAGAAATCGGTTATGGGTTTGCTCGAGAAGATGGGATTGCTCTAAAAGATGGGACTTGAAGTGGTGGGAGGGCATGGGGGAGGAGGGGTGGGTAGGGAATTCGGAGAGAGTTTCCAAGTTGAAAGGATGGTAGCTTCAGGCGAGTCATAATTGAGATCTTCAGGGTTCCAGGATTGAGAGCAAATTATTTCTCTGATGCAGGATTGTATACATGACCAGACTTGAGCTTCGAGAAGCGAGGCAAACTTCAAGATTTTTTTGTTTCTCTCTTTCTAGATCTGATAGATTGAGAAACCAGGGAGAAGTAGCCAAATGCGATTGAGCATCGTATTTTTGAAGGCCTGTTGTCTCCAGTGCTCGAGAGTGGGTTTTATCCTGTCGACCTTTCGATCAGTAGTGCGCATGATGGAAGCTAAATGATCCCATAAGTTCAAGCTGAACTTGCATTGATTGAGTAGATGCTCGGTTGTTTCCTATTGAGTGCAGCATAGTGGACATCTAGAGGGACCTATGAATCCTCATTATATAATATTCTCCCAAGTGAGGATTTTGCTTTGAACCATTAGTCAAAGAAAAGTGCAAACTTTGGGCCGGTGATGAATTTTCCATATCCTTGCCCAGATTTCCTCTTTCATTAGTGTGTGGTGATTTGCTTTTATCATGTAGGATTCTTTGATGGAGAAGACTCTCATTGGTGTGTGCCTCGATATGAGAATATCTTAATAATGATAAATTCTAATTTTCCTTGACTCCACTTATGTACACCAGGGTGTGAAGTTGCAAGTCGAGGGTAATTCTAGAATCAAAAGATTAGAATTCCATTCTCTCCAGTGAGGATCTGAGGGAGTTTTCCAGAAATGATAAATAGGGAGGTGAGTTTTGTTTCTCATGTTGTTAGGAACCAAATACCAAGATAGCATAGAAAAACCTCATAATAAGTACTCAATGCCTTGAAAAAGAGAGAAGTTCATATAATAAGCCTCTTCGAGGGGGCAACCTCCTTATACACCACATAGATTTCCAAATACAAGATGATTCCAAATGAAAAGGTCACCTTGGTATATATAGGAGACTAGGAGGTACAATTACAACTAATGGACCCAAGCCAACATAAATAAAATAACATTACTAATGTAATATGCCCTAATTAAGGGGTAATGTGCCACTATTTAGGGCTTAACATGCCCCTCCCCTTCAGAAAAGTGTTGTCCACAACGCTTGAATAATTCTGGATGCTTATGTATAAAAGACTCATCTTCCCAAGTGGAATCTTCAACAAGTAGTTTCCTGCACTTAATGAGATACTCTGAAATGGATCTATTTCTCAGCTCGCGAATTATTGTGTCAGTGATAGCTTCAGGCTCCAATATGATTTTTCCTTCCTCGTCAAGTTCTGGAAATATAGTTTGAACTTGGATCTTGTCACCTATAACCTTCTTTAAGCATGAAACATGGAAAACTGGGTGTACTCGTGAAGATGCAGGTAACTCCAATTTGTATTCCATAGTACCAATATTTTGCAACACCTTATAAGGGCCATAGTACTTTGGTAATAATTTATTATCCTTCTTGGCTTGCTTGAGGGGCATCTGTTTGTATGGTTGTAGTCTTAAAAACACTCAATCCCCTACTTCAAAACTTCTTTCACTACGATGTTGATCTACTTGTTATTTCATGCGATTTTGTGCCATGGTCAGGTTGTCCTTTAAGATTTGGAGAACTTGTTGTTGATGCTCGATGTGATCTTCCACTGCTTGAACCTTAGATTTTTCTTTTACATAAGAAGTGATGGAAGGATGGTGGTATCCATAGAGTGCCATAAATGGTGTCATTTTTGTTGCAGTATGAAAGGAAGTGTTATACCATCATTCTACCAAGGGTAACCATTTGAACCATTGTGTTTGTTTATCAGAGACAAAGAAACGAAGGTATCCTTCCAGGCATTTGTTCACTATCTCGGTTTGTCCATCAGATTGTGGATGATAAGATGAGCTATGAGCCAATTGAGTACCCAAATAAGAAAACAATTCTATCCAAAAATGTACAGTGAAGATGGGATATGTCACTTACAATAATCTTTGGGCTTCCATGTAGCTTTTGAATTGTCTCCATGAATGCGATAGAACATATACTGGCTTTGAAGGGATGAGAGAGTGCACAAAAGTGTGTGTACTTGGTCAGTCTATCAACAATCACCATGATGACACTCTTTCCTTTAGACTTCAGTCACCTTATGATGAAATCTATGGAAACCTCCTCCCAACGCTGACTTGGGATGGCTAATGATTGTAAAATACCTGGGGTCTTAATCGTTTCCACCTTATTTTGTTGGCAAACCAAACATTCTGCCACAAACCTTTGAACGTCAATTTTAAGGCCATCCCCAAAAAATTCCTTCTTGTCCCTATGGTAGGTCTTCAAAAATCCCGAGTTCCCTCCTACCGGAGAGGTGTGCAATTCCAATAGTACCTTTTGTTTGAGTTGGGAGTTCTTACATAAATATAAACGATCTTTGTACCATAGTGAATAATTTTTCCATGTAAATGTATCTAATGCACTGGAATCCTGTTGCAACCTTTGAATGAGAGTCCACACGGTTTCGTCATTCTTACATTCATCCCTCGCTTCTATTATCCAATCGGGTTCGATGATCGAGATAACACAGAGAAAGGCCTCAACATATTCATCCTTTCTTGAGAGTGCATCTGCCACAACATTTTGCTTCCCTTTTTTATAGATGATTTCAAAATCATAACCCAATATCTTGGTCACCCATTTTTATTGTTATTTTGAAGATAGTCTTTGTTCCAAGAAGTATTTAAGACTAGCATGATTTGTTTTGACCTTGAAGTGCCTACCTATTAGGTAAGGGCACCATTTCTTCAATGAATGTAGTATTGCCATCATTTCCTTATCATAAATGGGTTCGTGTAAGTCCTTTCCCTTGAGTGGCCAACTTTCAAAAGCAAGGGGCCTTCATTCTTGCATTAGAACAACACCAATGCCATTTCCTAAGGCATCACATTCCATAATAAAGGTTTTTGTGAAGTCTGGTGTGGTCAAGATAGGAGCTTTGCACATCGCCTCTTTAAGTTGTTCAAAAGCTTGAGTTGCCATTGGAGTCCATCAAAATGGGCCCTTCTTAGTTAATGTCGTTCAAGGTGTTGCCATTCTTCCATAGTTCCGAACAAACTTGTGGTAGTAACCTGTCAAACCCAAAAATCCTCTAATATTCTTCAATGTTTTGGGAATCGGCCAGTCCATCATGGCCTTAATATTGTTAGGGCCTACCTTGACACCTTCATGAGATAAAATATGACCCAAATATTCTACGTCCTTCACCCCAAAGAAACATTTGGATGGTTTGGCATATAGTCGTTGCTCCTTTGTTAGTTGTAGCACCT